>VONZ01002338.1:0-55944 GCA_012976165.1 Labeo catla
TAATAATAAATATAGCTGCAAGCAGCAATTGTGGGGCCAAGCACAAAAGAGGCAGAATGAGGAGCTAAGCATGGCAAGGAGCAACAGACCGACTACAACAATGAGTAATTAATGTCATTTTAGGATGATATCAATTGAAATGGCAGAAAAATCATAAATACAAATAATGACATAATTTAATGGCTTATCACTTTTGACCAATAGGTGGTGCTGTTTTCAAATTGATGTGAGGTGTTCTGTGTGAGGTGACAATGATACACACAAATTTTGGTGTCATTATGCCAAAGCTTTACAGAGATACAGCCTCAGAGTCATTTTGGCATCATGCCTCAAATGTGTAGTGGCGCTGTATGAAAACGGTTTTGTTTATCTACATGAAATCCATAACTTTGAGTCAGCACCTTCTGAAGATGATTTGAGCCAAATTTGGTGAAAATTGGACCAGCGGTTTAGAAGGAGTTCGAAAAAGAAGGTTTTGTACATTAATCAAAATGGTGAAATGGAAGTTCGGTCAACTATGGTATAATTGGTATGTATGTTGTTGGCATGACCCAAGGAATATTTTGAGACCAGTTTTATTACAATAGGCTAATGCAATCAGAAGTTATTAGCATTTTTGGAAATGTCATTATTAATGTTTAATGAATGGTGTATTATTTCTGACCAATAGGTGGCGTCATTACCAAATTGATGTGGCGTGGTCGGTGTGAGGTGACAATGGAACACAGTAAAAAATTTGGTGTCAATATGTCAAAGCTTTGCAGAGATACAGCCTCAGATGTAGTTTGGCATCTTTCCAGCAAATTTGTTGACGCTAAACAGTTTTGTATATCAGCACGAAATCCATAACTTTTTGGTGAGTCAAATTTGGTGAAGATCGGACTAACAGTCTAGGAGGAGTTTGAAAAAGAAGGTTTTTAACATTAATCAAAATGGCGGACAGGAAGTTTGGCCAATATTGGCATAATGGGTTTCAATGTTCCTGGCTTGACCCAAGGAACCTATTTTTATTACAATAGGCTAATGTAAGCAGAAGTTATTAGCATTTTTGTAAATGTCTCTATAACTTTTGGCCACAAGGTGGCGCTGCCCCCAAACTTTTTGAGTACTGTCAGGGCATGGTGCTGAAGACACATACCGAGTTATCGATGTAACAATATGTCAATGCGTTCGTAAAATATAGCATTTTTGGACAAAATTCAATATGGCCGACACCCAAAATGGCTGACATGAGAAAATTGGGTATGGTTGGACTCGGCATGATGCACCAAATCTAAAGACCAGTTTTGTGATTTTTGGCCAAACTATTCAGAAGTTATAAACAAAAATACCCATTTTTCATATCTCCTGACCACTAGGTGGCACTGTGCCGAAACACAGGCTCAGGTTATGCTTGTTATTACACACACCGAGTTTTTTCTCAATTCGCCAAGCCATTGCTAAGATATGGCCCTTACATCCATTTTTACGTGCTTCTCGTAGAATTCTTTTGTGTGTTATTCGACAACGGTTTGAATAATAAACTTGAATTTCATAACTTTTTGCCAGCATAGTCTGAAGATGATCTGAGCCAATTTTGGTGAAAATAGGACAAACCGTCTAGGACGAGTTCGCAATAATACGTTTTAAGAACAAAAAAATTATAGAAAAAAAAACTCGAGTTCGATCAGCGTCTCATGGTGACTCCTGAATACACCACCTCATCTTCCTCTTGAACTCTCTGAAAAAAAAAAAACAAACAAACACGTATACATCACACATCTGTTTACCAAAAGCATTACTGGCCATGTGACAATGATTATTACACACAAACAGAAGTACAGATATCTACACTCAAACACACACCTAAATCTGGTTCACTGCTAAAATAATACAGAGACAAAAATACTGTAAATGATCTTACTGTTTTCTGTGCTTTTCTTTTGTACAATGTTGGATCTGCATACGTGATCTCCTCTGAACGAGAATGAACTGTTTTGACAATAATCACAACAAATTCAATTACAGTTTTTACAATTGCTAGGACACATTTCTCAATACTTAGGTCACTTTTTTAGGTCACTCTTCACACAGTGAGCACAACATCAGTCTATGTGGGCTAAACTGTGGATCATTTATTATTGCTTTGGCACAAAATGCATTCAATGACGACATCTGCCAAATTACATGAATTCTTTTATCACTTCGACACAAACACGACCAAAACTTTATGTACTATACATGCACATTTGCACATTTTACAAACTGTTTTCAAAACAGTTAAACTTAAGTTCAAAACCTAGCACAGTATAAAATGAACAAGACAGAAATTGTAATATTCTACAGTAATATCATATTAGAAAAATATTCTGAATGTAAAAAAATCAAATACTATCAAATATTTCAATACTTCAGTACTTCAATAGGTTGGTACATTAACATTATATCAGTTAATGAAATTACGGTATGTACCTGTAAATTTAAGTGAAAACCATAAACCGCAAAACGTTGCTACCATATTTTTACGGTAAAATTCTGGCAACCACAGCTGCCGTTTTTTTACCGTAAATTTTACAAAATTATTTTTACAGTGTAACATATACGGTAACACTTTAGAATACTGTTTCTTTCTTACTGCATAACTAATAAGGAATTATTGAAGAACAGGTAATTATGTAATACAATTTTATGATTGTGTTAAGTAACAGATAGCTATTCAATAACTAATGTATTCTGTCATACCTCTTGAATAACTACTATTAATTATTTACTAGTTAAGGTTCAAGAAAAATAACTATGAAATAACTACTACTGAGCAGTAATCTGCAAATAGTCACTATAATAATCAGGTTGTAGCCCAATCAAACCAAATCAAGTTTAGTAAAAGTACAGATACCCCAATAAACTATTACTCCAGTAAAATTATAAGTAGGCTTATTCATTTTCAAAATTACTTGAGTAAAAGGACAAGTACAAAGTAGTACTACACTAGCAACTTTGTTACAGTCCACTACTACTATTATTAGCCTATAATGGAAATGAAATATGTGTTTTATTTTTGCACACCCAAAAGAATTCATTACTATAACTGGACATAAGTTTTTGCCTGTATGGTAAATAATTGCTTTGTGCACCTTTTTTTTTTTTAGGAAATCTCCTTCTGAAAGGAACCCCAACTCCACTGTCTTGCCATAACTATCCAACTTACTACATATACACTTTGTAAAATGGTTGTTAGTTTGTTTGTTTATTTATTTATTTAGTTAGTTATTTACCAAAACACTGGGATGAAGTTGTTGGGTCATATTTGTTTTTTAGTCTTTTGTAGTTGTTGTGTTGTGTAAATGCCTACACTGAAAAAAATGTTTCAGTTCAGCTTAGAAAATGTACTTCATGTGGTAACATATACAATAACTGGTTTGGTTGAAATGAAATACAGTATCTCACAAAAGTGAGTACACTCCGAGTTGTGTCAAGTGTACAACACTAGGGGTCGCCCTTCGGAGCCCAAACACCTTTGATAGTTTTAAAAAAGGCAAATTAAATTGGGTGTGCAGATTTGCATAGCTTGCCACGCCTCGGACATCCGGGTATACATAGGGCAGAGCATGCTCTGCTCACTCATTCTGTTTCTTCGGAGCCGAATACAGCGCCTCTCCGTGAGAAGCTGCACCTTCCACCTCTTCGTCATTGGATTCATGGCGCAAGCAGCGGTCTCTCCCTTCTCAAACACAGATAAATGTTGTGAGAGTTCCCCTGGGTGCTTCAATGGCGATCTTGAAGAGCAATCTTCCTCCTAAAAGAGTAATTTCTCTGAAAGAGCTGGCACAGTTGGGATTGTGTGTTGGTAAACATGCATTTCCAGGTCCATGTACAGCTACCTTGACTTCGTAGAAGGCAGATCGGTGGGGCACGATTTTTTTTATCAGATTTCTTAGAGGTGCACGGAAGTTGAACCCTCCCTGGTTGCACCACATCCCCTCTTGATCTGTTTGTGGCCTACAGTAAGATCCGTTGAGCCCCTTCAGTCGGTTGGTTCTGTGCCCTCTCTTTTTACAATCTGCGCATGGAACCAGTATCTGCTAGAGTCTTGAATGCAAGCTCTTCAACTCAGCACTCTGGTTTGGTGTAGTGCTTGCTTAAGTGCTTCCCCTTACGGTGATTAAGCTTCTCTAGTTTCAGTAGGTTTCCTGGCGTGAACCCTGAACATCCTCTCCATCACTTAGCACTTCTGGATGTAGCTGGGTTTAGCGGAGGAACTCGCTACAAGTATCCAACACAAGGTAAGATTACTTGCTATCTCTTGGTTGGATTTGTGCCCCATATGTAGTGGCTCCTCAGGTGGCCCCATGTGTGTAATTTCCACATATAACTCTCTGTGGTGGGGTGTTTCCCCTCAGACCTGCCTGTCTCTAGGTTCTGAGTTTGGTAGTCCCCCCTAGGGTGGGGCCCACCTCAGGTCCCTTCACTAATGATATTCACTTTATACCCCCCCAAATGCAAATCTGCACACCCAATTTCATTGGCCTTTTTCAAAACTATCAGAGGTGTTTGGGCTCCCAAGGGCGACCCCTAGTGTCGTACACTTGACACAACGTCTCTGTTCCCTCCATCAGGGAATGAGGGTTACCATACGTAACCGAGACGATATTTACTGTCCCCTGAAAACAGGGGCGGATCTACCGGGGTGGCATGGGGTGGCAACTGCCACCCTAAGAAAAAGCTGTGCCACCCCACCTGCCACCCCAGAATTATCACAGAATAAAATGTAAATGTAAGCAGTGTTTCATGTGCTACTTTTCAGCCACAGCGATGACAGCGTAACGCAAAATAATGGCAAAAAACACGTCTTTCAATAAAATATGCACGATAGTTGCACACGCAAGCAGCGCACCCAGTGTATTCAACTTCATTAACAAATGACTCTTATGAACCGGTTCGTTTTGAGTCAAAAACAGAAAGCGCGGCCCAGATCACTAACGAATTGTTTTTACACGTGTCCGTGAATCAGATAATTACTGCTTCTTGGCTAACTCAGAAGTCCTCTGAGACATCCAATCCCATCCAAATATGTCTGAGATTCATCGTGTAATAGTTTGGTGATCTGATTCTCTGACCGCTTGCACCACGTTCATCATGGATATAGGCCTTTTTGCCGTATCCGACGAAACAATAATAGCATCAATAAGAAGATGCTGATCACAGAAACTAATAGCAGAGTTAGGTAAGCATCTGGTCGTATTGCAGTTTTCTCAATTGTTAACACAATGTAACTGATGTTAGTTGGTTTATATTCCCAAACCATTCATTCAGTGCTAAAAACAAAGATATATATATATATATATATATATTGTTTATTGACTTGTTGCCATGATGGACATTGTTATTTATTTATTTTTAATTTTAAACAGTATAGATGACTACTTAATGGTAATGCAATATTTGTGAACACAAATGTGTATTTCAGACTATAAATCCACAGAAACTATGCTTGGGGGCTTTCTTTGTGTGGGATGATATTAGACTCAAAACGATTAATAGATGCACGCACAATTATCCATGTACTGGATCAATTTTATGCATGTATTTTACAATCCACAAACAAATGCCTTTCAGTTTGAGTCTGTGGAATTTGGGATTAAATGATTGTGCAGCAATTTGTACAAATACAGACATGTTTGCGAATAAAAATGTTCTGTTCTGCATTAATATATCATAAATTGCTCATGCAAAAAGGAATCAGTGCATCTGTGGATCAGGTGACATGTGTGCATTTATTGAGGTCTTGCTCGAGTTAATCTTGTTCAGTTCATTTGGATTTTGAGACTTCATTTTCACAGTTTACAGCATTTCACAGCGCCCACACACACAAGTACCAGTGAACAAGGCCCAGTGCAATTCATTAACGTGTACGCGATTCGAAAAATGCGCAAATTTGTGTCACTACACTGATGTGAAAAATGTTATAATTTGCATTAAAGTATCACAGTTTGTGCATGTGGCAATTAAAATGTTCATTTGTGGATCAGACGACATGCGTGCATTCATTCACATCTCTTCTGAGTCGATTCTATTTGATTCATTTGATTTTGAGACTTTCGTTCCGCCCATTTAGCCTTGCCCAATCCACACACAGCTCGCAATCCACACACAATTGAGCCTAAGAAAATCGGCGACCACTATATATACCACTATTATAGTCGCTTGCTTAAGCCATTAGTAGTCTAGTCGCACGTTTATATTAAAGTGTGATGCGATCAAGGAAAGCCCAACATATGATGAAATTTAACCTTTTATTTGATACCATATGAAAGCTGGGTTCAAGCCCTTTTCAAAACTATATGTCTATCTTAAGTTGGCTGATATAGATATGATTTTCAGGAATGGAATTTTGAGAAAAACGGGTTTAAAGTGAGACGACTTTCACTTTCACTTTCACTTCACGGGTTTAACAAGATCTGTCTGTCAAATCAGGAGCGCTATACTGCATCATTGCAGAAACAGACTAATGTTTGTTTTCCGTTTTTTATCATGGCCATAGTCACCAAACTTTTGATCATCTCTTGTATGTTTAGATAGCACGAATAATGTAGTCTACCTTGAAGTTTACATTTAGAAAAATGTGCGCAGCTCAACTGTTCACTGTGCATAAAAGTTCACTGGACTCTTCCTCTTTAGTAACTTACTTCATCCCAGGCCTGGACTGACCATAGGGCATACCGGGCAATGCCCGCCGGGCCGGCGCACATTTTTGGGCTGGGGCTGTCAGTCATAATTTAATATTTTTTAAAAAGTTAATTAGGCCAATTTATTCATTACCGCAACGGTAGAGTATCTGAGACACGAATCGCGGCCCATTGGTTGACTGTCTTAAAGGACATTGAGCTAGTCCAATGAAATCTCAGGCCACGCCCTGCCTCCCTCCTGGCCAGCCCTCAGCTCCACTTGACAAAATTTGCTATTTAGAGTTCGACCGGAGTTTGAGATGAAAAGAGCAGAAAAGAGCAAGAGAAAAGACGCAAAAGCCTACAAGTGGAAGCAGCAAAATGTGCGAAAATCACAGAAATGTTTGCCACCACCACACGTTCAATTGCAGCTGCTGGTGTAGGGCCATCAACATCTAGCAACAGTGCAGAGTAGTGATGGGAAGTTCGGATCATTTTACCGACTTGGTCCTTTGAGTCTCGTTCAGCAAAATGAACGAATCTTTTTTTGAGTCATTTCGTTCATTTTGTTCATTTTAGCAAAATATAATTAAAATGTTACGTTTTACCTCCCTCACACATCTACTGCTTACACAAACGTTGATCACACTACAAACAAAACAAAACTATAATGCTATAAGAAACAGAAAATATTAATTCATTGTTTACCTGGGTCTTTAGTCTATGATTCGCTCACCTCACCTCTTATCTGACAAGTTTTCGGGTTTGAGTCGTTCGTTCATCACCTGACAGCCCAATTAGCTAACCAACGCAGTCTGAGCCGGAAAGAGAATTGATTAGTTTGTCTCTCGAGTCTCCGGGTTCGAGTCGTTCGTTCATTCATCACGTGACAGCCCTGTAATGTTAACCTATGCAGCCTGAGCCGGAAAGAGAATTGATTAGTTAATTTCTCGAGTCCTCGGGTTTGAGTCGTTCGTTCATCACGTGACAGCCCTGTAATGTTAACCTACAGCGCAGTCTACAGACCGGAAAGAGGTGATTAGTTCATCCCACTCCCGAGGGCGGCTCATTCGTCCCGAGTCACATTAAGAGATTACGTTCAAAATGGAGCGAATGCGTTCAAAAATGAGTGTTTAGTGTTTGTGGACAACCTGCACCACTAGCCTACCTAGCTGCTACTCGCAAATGAACCGTCTGCCAATTAGGCTACATTGCCATCCACATCAAATTAACGAGTGGTCTTACGTCTGTATAATAACAATAATAATTAAGAATAATTTTTTACCAAGGTTATTCGCTTCCATGCAGGTTACTGTGGTTTAATGTTTGAAACAAAACAGTGAGCGCATATATCCTTTGATGTGTCATATACACTCAAAAAATATTTCAGCCCTTAGCGTAATTCAATTCACATTACATCTCTTCATGCATTTAGATTACATAGTTTTAATTTAAACAAATCAATTAAACTTAATGTGATTTAAATGCATCAGTCTTACGTGAATGAAACAGGTAAAGTATATGTAATATTTCCCAGTGTTAAACAAACCCTGCTCAGTGTTCATGTGTTTCCACACTACAGAGTGTTCAAGTAGCATTGACACAGTGTTGGAGTTAAGGAGATCATTATGTCATGATTGACCAATAATGATCAACACCTGCTGTTTACAAGCAGAATCACAGAACGAAAGAGAAACACAAGAATCAGACACAGCCAAAGAGAAAATGAACTTAAATAAATAAAGACATCAAATCTCTGATTAAACAACTTCACAAACAACATTACAGATTGACTTGATTTCTGTAATATATCCACTAATATTATTTGAGAACATCTAAACAGGTTTAGATGTTTTATTAAAAAAACTTTTCATTTGACCTCACCATCATGGTGAACAAGGTTTACTTTAGTTGGGCTCTGGACCCTTGACTTTCTTAGTTTAGTTTTTTTTTCTTTTCTCTTTGGTTGCTGTATTTGTGTTTGTAGAGTACATTTGTTATAGCAACAAACAACAAGAAAAAAAGAGTTTTATTAAATGTTCTTGGTTAATTGTTATTGATGTACACTTTCAATAATAATTAACCAAGAACATTTAATAAATCACCATCCAGTGGCCTGATTTGCTGATATCGTTCTGTGGTTTACCTTTTGGTTTCATGATATCTACAGTAGTCGCATGAACTGTTACTATTATTACTTCAAGATCTCCAGTGTTACTTAAACACACACAGACATCAAGAATTAGCATATTAATCTCAACAATGGTGACATTCAACAGCTGCATGCTGGGAGTCATGGGTGAGTTTTATAATATGCTGTTACCCAGCATGCAGCTGTTGAATGTCACCGTTGTTGAGATTCAAATGCTGATTCTTGATGTCTGTGTGTGTCAAATGAACACCGTAGATTTCAAAGTTTAATGTATAAGATAAACTATAATAGATAATCCATAATAGTTCATACACCTGTTGTAAACATTATGAAAATAATAGACTAACCGCATGAGATCAGTGCATCAGGCCACTGGATGATAATGATTTCACAACCAAAAAAAATTTACCAAAAACACCAAATCAGACTTTTTTTTTTTGACTTTTATATTTTGCTGTAATAGATGTGCTTTATACACACAATTACAGCAGCCAAAAAAAAAAAAAGTCAAGAGTCCAACTAAAGTAAACCCTGATCGCCATGATGGTGAGGTCAACTGAAACTTAAAAAAAATAAATAAATAAACCTCTAAACCTCTGTTTAGATGTTCTCAAATAATATTTGTAGATATATGACAGAAATCAAATCAAACTGTAATGTTTGTGGAGTTGTTTAATCAGAGATTTAATGTCTATTAAATTTATTTAAGTTCATTTTCTCTTTGGCTGTGTCTGATTCTTGTGTTTCTCTTTCCTTCTGTGATTCTGCTTGTAAACAGCAGGTGTTGATCATTATTGGTCAATCGTGACATAATGATCTCCTTACCTCCAACACTGTGTCAATGCTACTTGAACACTCTGTAGTGTGGAAACACATGAACACTGAGCAGGGTTTGTTTAACACTGGGAAATATTACGTCAACTTTACCTGTTTCATTTACGTAAGACTGATGCATTTGAATCACATTAAGTGTACTTGATTTGTTTAAATTAAAACTATGTAATCTAAGTGCATGGAAAAGATGTACGTAATTGAATTACGTTAAGGGCTGAAATATTTTTTTGAGTGTATATGCCTCAGCATATTGTTTAAATAATCATGGTGGGCCGCTATGGCCAAAAATTCCAGGGCCGTTTTTTGGTCCCAGTCCAGCCCTGCTTCATCCTTCATTTCTGGATGTGAAATAGTCAATTATAATAAGATTAAGTGAGCAGCTAAGTTACGGTAGGAATGCGTTGTTGTGCTGCGCCATCGCACGATATGAAAAATAAATAAAAACCTCGCGTGCGACCTATTTTTCGAATTTCCTGAAATCGTCCCAGCACTTTCCCAGATCACAATTGACTATATTAAACCAATTTACTGTTTATTATGTAAATCTATTATTTATTATGTAAACAAGGCCGACAAAAAAAGGTCTTCTTCACATGTAAAATCAGCCTCTTCAAATCCATAACATACACTCTCTCATTACTGTAAGTCGTATGAAATTTCTCTTCTACTGCTAAGATGGCGAATCAGCATCATCAGCTTCATCTTTGCAGCCGACACTGACTCAAAAACAGTTTAGCAATAAGTACATGAAATAAGTTACAGCTATTTTTTTTCCCTAGACATTCATTGTCATTCCTTTAGTCAGCAAGCTTTACTCGTCCACTTGAGCGCGGAATAGGCTATAAAAGGCTCACTGGTTTAATATAGTATAATTAATTTAATATAAACGTGCAATTACTAATGGCTCAAACGAGCGAATACAATAGCACTTATAATAATAATAATATTAATAATAATACTAAGGAAGGAACAACTAACAACGTGCCGTTGGAGTACAGAAAAAAAGTGCCATGACGAAGTTCTTGTTTAGCAAAAATAATATATAATAATAATATAATATATAAGAATAATATATAAGAATAATAAGTTATTCTGTTAGAACAAGTTCAATAAAACATGTTTACTGTATTTCAACAGGCAGAGGAGAATAGCCAAACCAAAAAGAAACAAATAAATCACAATGTAACATTCATAAAAGCGTACACAATGGAATGCGCACGTGTGACTGTGGCTATAGCGCCATCTAGAGGTCGCCGATTTTCTTAGGCTCAATTGCGTGTGGATCGCGAGGTGTGTGTGTGTGTGTGTGATGTGTATGTATTGTGTGTGTGTGGATTGGGCAAGACTAAAAGGGCGGAACGAAAGTCTCAAAATCAAATGAATAAAATAGAATCGACTCAGAAGAGATGTGAATGAATGCACACATGTCGTCTGATCCACAAATGAACATTTTAATCACCACATACACAAACTGTGATACTTTAATGCAAATTATAACATTTTTCACATAAGTGTAGTGACGTGTAGTGTCGCGTACACGTTAATGAATTGCACTGGGCCTTGTTCATTGGTAGTTGTGTGTGTGGGCGCCGTGAAATGCTGTAAACTGCGAAAATGTAAACTGTCTCAAAATCCAAATGAACTAAACAAGATTGACTCGAGCAAGACCTCAATAAATGCACGCGTGTCACCTGATCCACAAATGCACTGATTCCTTTTTGCATGAGCAATTTATGATGTATTAATGCAGAACAGAACATTTTTATTTGCAAACATGTCTGTATTTGTACAAATCGCTGCACAATCATTTAATCCCGAATTCCACAGACTCAAATTGAAAGGCATTTGTTTGTGGATTGTAAGATACATGCATAAAATTGATCCAGTACATGGATAATTGTGCGTGCATCTATTAATCGTTTTGAGTCTAATATCATCCCATATCTTTGGAGTTGCCACCCCTCATAGACCCCATGCCACCCCGTTGCCACCCTAAAAATGAATTTCTAAATACGCCCCAGCCTGAAAATAACTGAACACACAGCCATTATTGTCAAAACAGCTGGCAACAAAAGTGTATACACTCTAAGTGAAAACAGCACTAAGGTCATACAGAGGTTTTCCAAGAGGGGTTCCATTCTGAATAGGCCTCCCAAGGGTTGATCAACGAAGTTGAGTGCTCATTCTGTGTGTCAGGTTCAGAACCTGGCTTCAAAAAACAGATGTGTGAGTGCTGCCAGCACTGCTTTAGAGGTTTTAGAAGTAGAAGGTCCGCTTGTCAGTGCTCAGACCATATGCTTTACTGGAAGCAAGTCCTATGGACTGATGCGACTAAGATAAACTTGTTTGGCTCAGATGGTGTCCAGCATGTGTGGTGATACCCAGGTAAGGAGTACCAAGAAGATCGTGTCTCTCCTACAGTCAAGCATGGTGGTGGTAGCATCATAGTGTGGGGCTGCATGAGTGCTGCTGGTACTGGAGAGCTGTGCTTCATTGAGGGATACATGGATTCCATTATGTACTGTACATTTCTGAAGCAGAACATGATGCCTTCTCTTCAGAAACTGGGACGAATGGCAGTTTTCCAACATGATAATGACCCCAAACACACCACCAAGATGACAATTGCCTTACTGAGGTAGTTGCAGGTGAAAGTGATCTGACCTGAACCCTACTGAGCACCTATGGGGCATCCTCAAGCAGAAGGTGGAGAAGCACCATGTGTCATGATGTCATTATAGAGGATTTGAAGAGGATCCATAGCAAAAAGTCCAGTGTTAGATGAACTCTCCCGGGAGTTTATTTGCCTCCACACTCAAGAGTGTCAAATTAGCACTGAAGCAAAGTTCAAGATAATTAGTCAATAATTAAGTGATGATTGATCATTAATGAAGACACCTGATGTTAACAAGCAGAATCACCAAAGAAAATCACAATTTTTAAGTTTTAACCATTATAGTAGTCAGTGTTTGCATTGTTTGGGCTCTTGACACTTACATTTTTGACATTAGAGGTTGTTTTGTCTGTTGTAATGGAGTTTACAGGTTATCAATCAATCCTGTTAATAATATAATATGTGTAATCAGACAGGTTTTTTTTTTAAAGTATTTTGATCAAAAACTTTGTAAAATATACTTAGTTAAGACACACAGACATGAAGAATCAGCGTGAGAATCACAACAATGGTGACCATCAAAAAAGCATGTTGTAGCCATTCAGAACTAATCCATGGCTCCCATCATGCATTGCAGCATGAATAAATTATGAGCTGAATTGTCTTTGTAATTTCTTTTATTCTTACTATTTTCTTTTGTTTGTGACTTTTTAGTAGCTTGTTTTGTGATGTTCAGAGTTGAAATCCTTCCAAAATATATATATATATATATATATATATATAAAGACAGGACCTTTTGTTGTGGAATTACAAAGCTGATGTCAATTATTCAAAATAATCATTATTTGACCTGAATCACACAATTTGTTTAGAGTCTAATCTCTGAGTTATATTTTCAACAAAGAAAAATCTAAAGTTAAATCTAAACCCAATGTAATAAACTTAAGTGTCAAGAACCCAACTATTGCAAACACTGACCACTATAATGGTTGCTTAAAAAATGGTGATTTCTCCTTTGGTGATTCTGCTTGTTAACATCAGGTGTCTTCAATAATGATCAATCATCACTTAATTAATCACTAATTATGTCATTAACTTTAACTCTGTTTCAGTGTTCATTTGACACTCTTGAGTGTGGAGTCAAATAAAATCCCAGAACAGTTAATTTAACTCTGGGCTTTTTGCTGTGTCCCAGCAACAACCTGTGCAGCTCTGGTGAATTACATGCCCAGAATGATTAAGGCAGTGTTAGATAACAATGGTGCTAACACAAAATATTGACACTTTGGACACAGTTTTGACCAGGGGCCCGTTCTTCGTACGTCGCTTATTACAACCGAGATCAAATGACACATCCAAGATGACATAATCGCGCTAATCATGACCTGGCTAATTCGGTTCTTCGAACGCACCTGTTGTTGATGATTAGTATGGCTTGGATTGAGTTATCTGTTGGTTTAAAAGGGGCTATGTATCGATACTCAAAACCATGATCAGCAATGCAGCGATTGGCTGGCGGCAAGACAGCAACGTAATGACATCATATGATTAAAAAACACACCTGACGAAAAACATGACAAATTTCTGGACTTTTATAAGGAAACAGCCAAGCGAACAAAACTACATCATGTTATAATAGATCAATGAAATGTGCACTGTTTTTATTTTATTTATTTATTTTATTTTATTTATTTTTTTTACATTATTCCCAATTATTTATATTCACGATTTCTAATATTTGTACAGTAATATTTGTATATTTTTTTATTTCAATGTAATATTTAGCAATTCATTTAATTTTATATTTGAAACAAATTTGCTACATGACAGCATTAATTAAAATTTCTTAAGGGTCAAGATCTCACATTATCTGTATCTCATGTGGTCCATAAAGCCACTCCCATAATTAATGCACGCCTCTACATTATCTGTATAGCGTGTGTAAGATTCTAATACATTTATAAAGTAATTATTTTATGACGAATAAATCTTTTAATGAGTAAACCTGGCTGTCTATTATAGATTACACAACATTATTATATTATTTTCAAATACATTTTTTTTTAATTATTATTATTTTAAATTATTGTCCCTGGGTCAATAGTACTCTTGTAATAAAGTAGTAGTGGTTGGGACAGATTTTAAGTATCAATTCTGCTTAAATGCAATTTGCTTAGATGCAATCTAATCCTGTTTACATGAAATAAGCCTGCTCCTGAGCAGGTTTACGCTTACGGATCTGTTGCTATGACAGCAAGTCCCTGATGAGCTTCGAAGAACCGAACGATCCAAGATCACGCGAAATCGTCAACAATCAAATCCAGCTAACTTAGTTAGCGAGGTACGAAGAACGGACCCCAGTTCACTTAGGGTGTACTCACTTTTGTTGCCAGCTGTTTTGACAATAATGGCTGTATGTTGAGTTATTTTTAGGGGACAATAAATATACACTGCTAGACATGCTGCACATTGACTACTATAAAATATATCCAAGTTTCATTTCTGTGTCCCTTGAGAAGATATACTAAAATGATTGCTAAAATGTGAGGGGCGTACTCACTTTTGTGAGATACTGTAAATGATTTAAGATTATTGATTATAACTAAATTTATCCAACCTGAAAAGGCAAGTTTTACTGAAGCATAAGTAATAAGAGATGTAATCTGATTTGTCTGCTTTTAAATAATAAAAAAAGCAAATCTCACAAATCTCACACCATTTAAAATCCAAAAGAACATGAAACACTAACAAATCTTTCCAGATCTCAGCATCTTCATTTATTAAATAAATAGTTTTATGGCAAACATTTGTGCATTGCTGAAATAAAAAGCTTGTAGTAGCAGATTAGCTTACACTCCCTGCTTAGAACTACTTTAGATGAACATCATGAAGTGATTTATCTATTTTATTTGTTTAACTGGCAATAAATCAAAGGAAAAAACCAACAGTTCAATACAAAAAGAAAGGACTGTTTTGGATCTGAAACAGAAAGTCAAATGTCAAGTGCACAACTAAAGTAAACACTGATCTCCTTGATGGTGGCATTTTTTAAACCACTAATCAACATTTGATCCTATTGAATTCTCAATAACAGCAGGTGTTCATCACTAATGCACAATCATCATTAAACTAGTCACTTAATTACCTCATTAACTTTAACTCTTAGGATTTGACTCGAGACTTGCTTGTGACTCAAAAGGAATGACTTGGTCCCATCTCTGACCTTCTAAATGAAAAACTGTGCTAATTAGCAAACCCAGGTGATTGGAACAAAATACTGGGGAGGACTTTTACTCACAGAACCTGGATTTTACACCTCTGTTAAAAAGGTTGCTGTTGATTGTCACCATTGTTGAGATTCAGGCGCTGATTCTTGATCTTTGTGTGAGTCAAAAACAGCTTACATACAATAAATGAGAGAATTTGTGATACATAAGTGCTATAACAGCCTGTATTATATGACATCAGTCTCTAATACGTTTTGTGTTTTGATCCATTTGCATTGGTCATCACTAATTAATAATCCAAATTCTTTGAGCAGTTTTTTTTCACAACTATTTGTTTTTAACAAATGTGTTTTAGAAAAACACATCTGTAACAGAGAAAAACTGATATTAAATAATCAAGGGTCAATTAAAGCAAATACTTATTTCCACAATAGTGACTTCAAACTTGGTTATTTTCAATAAAACATCAACATTTAAACCTCAGTTAATTCTCAATAAGTCTAATATGAAAGGAGTGAACGGATTATAATAAGTGAGAGATCTGATATCATTTAATGTTTTGAGCTGGCGGCCATGTGGATTTTTTTTTTTTTTTTTGAACATTAATCACTATAATTATTTAAAAAAAAAATACGAAAATCAACATCAATTTATGAGGTCAGCTCATGTAATGTTCTCTCAAATATTTCAGTTGTATTGAAACAACATTCAAGAAGACTTTTATGTAACTGTGAATGTAACTGTATGAATGTAACTATAACTGCATATTACAAATTACCCCACCTCAAAAACTTTTCTTCTTCTTCTTCTTCTTCTTCTGTTATTTTGCAAATTAGCAACATATTAGTGCACTGCTGCCTCTCACTGGTTTATTATGTCATTGGTTCCTTTGTAGCTACTTGAATATTTTTGAAGTAAGCGTCACTCAAAGTAGTAAGTAACTTGTTTTACTTGCCTTCAAAGTAGCTGTAACTTAATAAAACCTAGTAAGTATAGCAACTAAGTAAAGATAACTAATTATATCTAAGTAAGGTAAACTATTGGATTTTACAGTGAGATTTGAAATAGGTCCTGCAGAATTATTTGATCATTCCTTATTAATTACTAATGGGTTACCTGCATGTTCACTTTCAACAGCTCAATGTGATTGTGTATGACTATTCATTAGTAGTTATGTCATAGTTATTTTTCTTGAACCTTAATGTACTCGGTTACTGTCGTAACCTCAGTTCCCTGTGCTACGGGAACGAGTACTGTGTCGCTAGACACTATGGGAAAAAGTCCTTTTTTCTCCTTGACTGAAGCCTTTTTTAATAACGCAGTGAAACTGCACAGACATTGGATCCAATGTCTGTGCAGAGAAACGAAACGAACCAATGACTCGGCAGCGGTGCTGCATGAGCCTATGGCAACGAAGCCCGCCAGAAGGGGCGGGCCCGTATGGCTATATAAGCGGCCGTTTCGCCATAGGATCCTCAGGTTACTTCGACTATAGCGGCGACTGAGTTGTGCAGCGACATGGCATGGCCAGTAACGCAGTACTCGTTCCCGTATCTCAGGGAACCGAGGTTATGACAGTAACCAAGTACGTTCCCTTTCGATACTACACTCGTACTGCGTCGCTAGATGCTATGGGAACCGCTTTATACACGCCGTGCCATGGTAGAGGAATGACTAATAGACTTCTGCCCAGGCACCCCTTGGGGCCTAGAGTACAACGAAATCAATACATCCTGCAGGCACAGCCTGAAGTCGCTCTCATCGCTTAGTCCAACATGTAACTCACTCATGCACAGGACTAGCTCCATTATGCAGAAAGGACCCTCGCTTGTAAGGCGGGGAAGTCCAGGTTGTAGAACCTAGTGAAGGTGGACGGCGAGGCTCAGCAGGCCGCCACACAAATTTCTGCAATGGATACACCGCTAGACCACGCCCAAGAGGAGGCCATGCCTCTGGTCGAGTGGGCATGTACTCCGATGGGACATTGCAGACCCAAAGAGGAGTAAGCTAGCGTAATAGCATCGACTATCCATCTAGAAAGTCTTTGCTTCATGACCGGATGTCCTTTATTGCGGCCACCGAAGCAAACAAAGAGCTGTTCCGACTGCCTAAAGGAGGCAGACCGCTCGATGTACATCCTTAATGCCCTGACCGGGCAGAGTAAATTCAACTCCTGATCCTCCTCTGAGGAAGGGAGTGCAGAAAGCGTAATCACCTGTGCCCGAAAGGGAGTAGAGGGCACTTTAGGTACATATCCATGTCTCGGTTTCAGGATGACTTTAGAGTCGCCTGGTCCGAACTCAAGACAGGAGGGGCTCACAGAGAGTGCCTGCAAATCTCCCATACGCTTGACTGATGCTAAAGCCAGCAGCAGAGCAGCTTTAAACATCAGGGGTCAAAGATCTGAACCCGGTAATGGTTCGAAAGGAGGGCCCTTCAGTGCCCTCAAAACCGTTGAGAGGTCCCAAGTAGGGATAGTGAGGGGACGAGGAGGGCTCAGCCTCCTGGATCCCTTCAAGAATCGAACAACCAAGTTGTTCCTGCCTACTGACTGGCCTGCTATCGGGGCATGAGAAGCCATTATTGCAGCCACATAGACCTTAAGAGTGGAAGGGGAGCGTCCCTTATCCAACAGCTCTTGTAGAAAAGACAATCTCACCAAAATGTCACAGGAGGCTGGGTATTCGCCGTGGGTTGAGCACCAGGCGGAAAAAACGGCGCGGACTTGGGGCGGCCGGAAGCAACTGCGGAGCTGGAGCGTTTCGGCAGGAAGTGTTGCATGGCTTGGGACGTCTTCTGAGCTGCAGAGAAACGCTCGGCGAAACCTTCGACAGCAGGTCCGAACAGGCCCGTGGGGGAGACCGGGGCATCAAGGAAGGGGACCTTATCTGCATCCTTGATCTCCGTCAGAGTGAGCCATAGGTGGCGCTCGAGCACGACCAAACTGGCCGTGGACCTGCCTATCGCCTGGGCTGTGGCCTTAGTAGCGCGCAGAGCCAGGTCCGTTGCGCTTCACAACTCCGTCAATGTGGCGGGGTCCAGGGCAGACTTGTCCATTTCAGCGAGGAGTTTGGCTTGGAATACTTGTAGAACCGCCATGGAGTGTAGCGCTGAGGCAGCCTGTCCAGCCGACGCATAGGCACGTCCGGCGAGGGCCGAAGTCGTCCTGCACGGCTTGGATGGGTGTTAAGCTTTAGCCTTCCAACCAATGGCAGTGGGCAGGCAGAGATGGGCGGCCACTGATTCGTTCAAGGGAGGCAGCTTCTCATAACCTTTGTCTTCGGCGCCGTCGACAGATGTGAGGGTGGAGGAAGACGAAGAACGCAAGCGTGCCGAGTAGGGGGTTCGCCATGACTTGGTGAGTTCTTCGTGGATCTCTGGCCCGTTGGCCCGTTGGCCCGTTGGCGAGGGGCCTGACGGCGCCCCGGCAGGAACCATTCATCCAGGAGGCTGCGTGAGGGCTCCTCAGGAGGAGACCATTCCAGACCCAGCTCATCCACAGCTCTGGTCAGGACACGGAACAGTTCGGCGTCCATGCCAGTTCCAGTCCTGGGACCGCTGGTGTCAGCAGACGGCAGGGGGGCAGGGTCGTTGACAGAGCCCGACAGCTCCTCCACGTCTGAAGCAGCCAGTGACATGCTGTCCAGCATGTCATCCTCGCTCTTGCCGAAGGAGACCAGATCGCTCGCAGCTGCAGAGGGACACAGGTCTGGGCGGGCAAAGAGAACAGGAGAATCCTCTCTTTGTGGAGAAGTTGAGGCACGTGGGGGCTGGGCCGACGTGAGCTCACTCAACTCACAGCGCTTTGATCCTCTGCTCCGCTGTTTTTTCTTCACAGGCTCCTGTGAAGAAGCAAACGGGAGGGCGCGAGGGGCGGAGTCACGTTCTGAATAGAACGCTATCCGCGAGTGCAGAGAGGCGAGACTCATATCCTCGCAATGAGGACATTCCGTCTCGTTGAGCGCGGCTTCTGCATGGGATTTCCCCAAGCAGGAAACGCACTCGATGTGACCGTCAGTGGCATGCAAGGAAGCCTTAAACGAGCGACAGAAACGGCGTGGCATTTGAAACAACACCGTCAAATTTGCTATTTTAAATGGCTCTTTTAAATCGCCGGATGGCGGCAGGGGAGAGAGATCGCTTCTGCAGCTGGCGTCAAGCCAAACGAAGGCGGCGAGTCAGCCGAGTAGAAGATTCCAATGTGCTGCGAGGCGTTTCTAAGGCAAAGGCTTCTGTCTCGAAGAGCGAAGATATAGTAGTGCGTCGCTGAAGGAGAAGAAATCTGAGAAGAAGAAATCTGAGGATCCTATGGCGAAACGGCCGCTTATATAGCCGTACGGCCCCGCCCCTTCTGGCGGGCTTCGGCGGGCTTTGTCGCCATAGGACAGCACCACTGCCGAGTCATTGGTTCATTTCGTTTCTCTGCACGATCCAATGTCCGTGCAGTTTCACTGCGTTATTAAAAAAGGCTTCAGTCAAGGAGAAAAAAGGACTTTTTCCCATAGCGTCTAGCGACGCAGTACAAGTGTAGTATCAAAGGAAACTAGTAGATAATTAATAGTAGTTCTTCAAGAGGTATGACAGAATACATTAGTTATTGATTCGCTAACTGTTACTTAACACAATCATAAAATTGTATTACATACTGATTAGTTATCACATCTTCCTTAGTATTTAACAGTAGTGAGTTAAGTGTTAATGAATAATTACCTGTTAGTTCTTCAATAATTCCTTATTAGTCAGTAAGTAACAAACAGTATTCTAAAGTGTTACCAGAAATTTTTCAAAAGAAAACACTGTAGTGTTTCTTAGGTTGTAGTATTATGAGTGATAAAGTGTGTTTGTTTGGAGAAAACCTTTGCTAGAGTTATGAAACAATTAGTTGATTTGAGACTGTAACAATTCCGCGCAGAGCGTGGAATTTACACACTTTAAAAAGGAAGATTTTTGTACGTGTATGTATCGATGAACGAACGAACACACACAGACAGCCACCATTACCAACCAAGTGTATTATAAACATAAAGATAACAAAGTGCCAGAGAAAGCTGAATCAGTAGAATACAAAAAAAAATAAATAAATAAAAAATGTGTGAGTGTACGTGCAAGTGTTATGTCTCTCAGCATCCAAACAGTACACTATATACAAGATAGAGTTCAGATCGGTCTCGCCGGCAGTCTTTTATACTTCAGAAGTGCAAATCCACACAGCGCTGGCTGCTTAAATGTCCTTCAAGGTAAGTATTCAAAAATATATATACTCCACAAGAAGACACAGTCCATGGAAAATTATAGAGACAAAAAAAGAGTAATCCACAGGATCGATCGCCAGGAACACTTCCGAAGCCTTTGAGCGACGCTGCTCCAGAACGTCGGCAAGCCGGCTCTATATATGGAAAATACTACATATACTTCTCGCTTAGATGACACAACATCACATGACGACGGGGCGCAAACGGAATCTCGCGAGAATAAAGACAACAAACAGACAAACAAAAGGGAGATAACAGCACACAGGGGAAATAGGGGCAATAAACATAATAGACAACGCCTTCTTATTGGCAAACAATCCTATAAATAAACTTCCCCTTATGTGGCTACACTTCATAGATACCCCACCCCAGCCTGCGAGTTTGGAGGAGAACGTCTGTACCAGCGTTTCAGGTTAACCACATTCATATTATCTGTTTTTGGTGGGTCTCCCCAACGAACTGTGTAATTTATTGGCCCCATTTTTTTAATTATTATTATTTCAGCTGGTCCCTCCCACTTGGGCGCTAGCTTAGCAGAGTATTTGTTTGGGGCTGATGAGTGAAACTGCGCATCTTTCTACGGTTGTTGTAGTATCTAGCTTGTCTGGCTTGTTGCACTTTCATTCTAGATTTTACCTCCTCTGCCATGATGTTTTGTCTCTCCAGTTATATGAGGGTTGATCTGGAGTGGGTGGTCTGTGGATCAGTCTTTCTAAGGGCCCGTGAAGCTGTCTGCCCAGCATTAGCTCGGCTGGTGTTTTGCCAGTGGTCTCCTGGTAAGCAGTGTTGATGGAAAAACGAAATTCCGATAGCCACTGGTCCCATAACTGATGGTGTTGTCCCACATATGGTGCTATCATCGTTTTTAATGTCCAGTTTATTCTTTCTGTCAGGTTTGTTTGTGGGTGATAACTGGTAATGAGTTTTTGCACACTACCCCAAGTCTTGCACAGCTCAGCCAGGACATTGGCGGTAAATTGTGCTCCACGGTCTGAAATAATGTATTTTAGTACACCCCAGCGAGTAAAGATCTCGTCCTTGAGAATTCTGACAATTTTCTGTGTCTTGGCATCTCTGAGGGGAAACATCTCCACCCACTTTGTGTAGTAATCAACTATCACAAGGAGGTAAGCATTTTGTTTCTTACTAAGTGGAAAAGGACCCATCAAATCCACTCCTAAAGTGTGCCCTGGTTCCTTCACCTGCATGTTTTGCAGAAAGCCACTAGGTTTTGCGTTATCGTGTTTATATTTCTGACAGATGTCTCAACCCTTGACACATTGCCAAACATCTTCACGGATGGTCGCCACCAAGCCACTTCCAGAAGCCTCAGCAGGGTTTTTAGCTGGCCAAGATGTCCTCCCAGAGGGTTATCATGAAAGTAATGGAGGAAACCAGATATTAACTCCTGGGGAAAGACCAGCTGAAATTTGTCTCCATTATCCGTGACAGGTACTCAGCGATACAACAGCCCCTGGTGGTCCTCGAAGGAAATGTGTTGGCCTTGCAATTTCCTAGCTTTTTGATCTGCTTGCAGGTAAGATATAGTAGTGTCAATCTTTTGGACTTGAGATGTTTCATCTAATGTGTTCGGGATATCAGATGAACATTTTGACGTTATGACCAAACAATGTGCGTGCTCTTCGTTCAATGAGTCACAGGCTCAGTACAAGGCATCTGGTCCCAGATTGAGGCAGCCCTTCCTGTGATGAACCTGGAAGTGAAATTGTTGCAGCCTAAGACTCCAGCGAGTTAGCCGGCTATTGAAGGCCCAAGCAAGAGCGGCATGGTCAGTATAGATGTCGAATGTAGTTCCCTCAAGATAATGTTTCCACTTCTCCATTGCCCAGACCATTGCCAGACAGTCTTTCTCAGAGGTTGAATAGTTTAGTTCTGCTCCTCATAATGTGCTTGAGGCATATGCTACCACTCTTTCGCCCTCAGGTGTTTGCTGGGTTAGAATGGCTCCCAAACCAACATTGCTGGCAGATGAACCTGAAAAGCTTGATTGAGGTCCAGTTACATCAACACAGGTGAAGTTTGCAATGCTTATTTGACGAGATCAAAGCTGGTGTGGCACTCGGGTGGCCATTCCCATTCAACTCCCTTCTTTTTCAGGTGGTTTAAGGGAGCAATGATGTCTGCAAAATGGGGTATACATTTGTGGTACCATCCTGCTAGCCCCAGGAAACGTTGGAGGGCCTTAAGGTCATTGGGAGGTGGATACTGGGTGACAGCCAAAGTCTTTGCTGGGTCGAGCTCAACTCCTTTTGCTGAGACAGTGTGTCCAAGGAACTTCTGCTGCTGTTTGAAGAAGTGGCATGTTTTCATATTAAGGGTAAGTTTTGTCTGAGTGAGTCTCTGTAATATGGTGTTCAGATGATGAATGTGTTTGTCTAATGTTCTTGAGTAGATGATAATGTTGTCTATGTACACAAAGCAAAAATTTCCCCTCAATTCTGCTAGGACTTTTTCCATGAGCCTTTGGAATGTTGCCACGGTGTTCCAGAGCCCATACAGCATAAAGCTGAAATGGAATAGCTGACATCTGATCTACCTGGTCCTCAATTATCTTTTTCTTGAAGGGTGAGACTCTGTATGCTCTGGATTTAAGTGGCACCTCATCTGACAAGATGATTTTATGTTGTTCCACAGCTGTCCATCCCAGAACATTTGAGGTGGTGCGTGGCCAAGTAGCCATCAACTGCAATAACTCCTCCTGGTTGTCGGAGTCCTAACATGGAACAGGCCCAGGGATCGGGGTAGTGAGTGATGGTTTCCAAGTTGGAGGTAAGGCGTAGTAGAGAGTCACAGTAGCATTGTGGAGAACCTGGTGAACCTTGCCATCTGCCATGATAAATCTTTGAGGGGTAGTTGGAGTGAGTGATGAAGGGGCCCCACCTAGCTGTCTCCAAAGGCTTTCTTGCATCAGGGTGTAAGTGCTACCTGTGTCCAATACAGCCTTCACTTCTTTGCCCTTCGCTGTTAAAAGCACCAAGAGGTGAGAATTCAATGGGTGAGGTTGTGCTATAGATAACCCTGCCAGATCTCTGGAGGTAAGGCGTTCAGTTGATCTCTTTTTGGCCTTCTCTTTGTTGTTTTGCCCAACGACTTTCTGCCAGTAATCTTTTGCCCCCATACAGTCCTTCTCCACCTTGGAGCCAACCTTCACCAGTTGCTTCACTGTTTTTACCACCTGCCTCAAACAGCCCCCCACCCTGGGGTTAATGTTGTTGAGGATGCGACTCACCATCTCATCCTCCGACATATCCGGCTTCCATCTAAGGCAGAGGGCACGGTAATCATAGGCAAAATCCCTCAGGTGGCTGCTGAATCAGAGACCTCAGCTTGTCTTCTCCCTCTGTGAGGTAGTCATCTAATGCATCAAATGCAGCCATAAATGCTTTTTTGAAGGATTGCCAGTCCTTTGCCTTACTTGTTCTGATGAGCTCCCCACTGGGAAGGGGCCGGACATCCAAATAGTTTTCACACCACTCAGTAAAGTTGAGCACATTCGAAGTCTCGCAGGAGTCACCAAAGGTGGGAAAATCCAGCCGAATTGGGGGCTGAGTGCAGAAGGACAACATACTGGGAACAACTGGAGGGTTGATCACACTGGTTAGTGGAGCAGACACAGGGGTAACATCATAGGTAACATTCGCAGGTTTAGGTTGTGGTACTTTATCTCTAGGGGCTGGCACTGGTGCTAGGGGAGTACTAACAGAAGAAATTGAGTTAACAGGAGTGAAGGCATGTAATCTAGAGAGAGAAGGGGTACTAGTGAGTTCATTTTTCATTTGGTTTTCCCATTTAGCCTCTCTTCTTAGAAAACAATCAGCGACGGCTCTTTCCAACTTCTCCAGCTTCGGAAGTAATCTTCTAAGTCTGCTAAGCTAGCGTCCATGGGCCTCCTGAAGTTAGACTCCCGATTAAGTGTACTTTCCAAAGATTGTTTGAATTCATGTTTGACGGAGTGTACTTTTGTATGCAGGGCCAATAAATCAACCATAAGTTTATCTGTGTCTGATTGCGTTGTTTGAACAACATTCACGTTTACTGCACAACTTTTCTCATCACCAGTATCATCATCATCATTGTAGCATTCTTGGGTATAGGAAAAAGAAAGATCACATAGACAGGAAGAGTTATCAAATGTGCAGTTTACTTTCTATGCCATTCACATGCTCCGTGGCAATTACACAGGCTTAGTTCATCACTCTCAAGATGCTTACGTCAGAGTTAGGATGCTGAACAGAAAACCTGGAAGAGGACTACATGCAAACACTACATCCCTCCCGTATTTGAGAACGAGAATGTACTTGCAACACAGAATCTTAAATTGCAGATTACATTCTATATAATCAAATTACAAACTAGGAAGGTCCTTATATTGCCTCAAGCTACCGCTGTCAAAACATGAGAACAGGAATGTTCAATGAAGCAAATCAATACTTATGAACTACAAGTAGTATCATGTTGAAAAAAACACATTTCACATTTCATCAATCAGATATCTTGGGGCCCTATGATTTGGTCTAAGGGAATATCGAGGGGTATTTGAAAATTCAGAGTGTCTCAGATTGGTGGTAGTGTGCCATGGGCCTTGCGGTACATTGTCCTGGAGCACATCTGAATCTGGTGTTTGTTTTGAAATCTGAAATTTGGAGATTTCATTCTGCTGGGAAGCCTTTTGAAAAATGAACAATTTCTCGTAATGCATCTTCCTGGGTGACTTGCTGTCACCATCGACCCTTTGACTTTGACCACTTTGTACGGTTTCATCTCATACGGAGTTGTCAGCTTTCCTGTCACGGGTTGTTGGCAGAGTACAGCGTCACCTGCTTTGATCCTGGATTCTTTTGCTCCGTTTCGAAGATCTGCATATCTTTTCATTCGTTGTTTTGCAATGTGGTCCGTATCGCTGAGGTCAGTTTTTTTCCTGCCCTGTGGATTCAAGGGTAGTGTGGTACTGATCTTTTTTCTGAATAGTAATTCTGCTGGTGACTTTTGGGTGGTTCCATTTTGCTCTGTAATTTCTTAGGAAACTATACAGACACTGCTTCCATGGTTTGCCTTCTGTGTTCGTGGTCATGATTGTCTTTTTGAGTGTTTGCATGAACCGTTCAACTTCTCTGTTTGCTTTGGGTCAGTATGGAGTTACTTTTCTGTGTTTGAAGCCAAGATACGCACTGAAATCTGCAAAGCAGTAACTACTGAATGGTGGGCCATTGTCAGTTTTGACTATTTTGGGTATGCCAAAGGTTGAGAATATCTTATGCAATTTGGGAATCACAGCACAGGCTGATGTAGACTTGACTAGCTCCACTTCTGGATACTTGAAATAATCATCAACTACTACCAGCAAGTAGTCACCTGATGGAAAGGGACCAGTAAAATCCACTGAGACTTCCACCCATGGCTCTGCGGGAAGATCGGACATCTTAAGGGGTTCTGTATGATGTTGGACTGTGGCTGCTTGACATGGAATACATCCTTGCACAGCTTTCACCACTTCTGCATTGATACTGGGGAACCATAACTTTTCTCTTATCAACTGTGCAAGTTGATACAGAGAGGCAGGGAAAACGAGGACAATGTCTTGTGATGCATTGACTGTGAGCTCATGTCTCAGCTTATGGAACGCTGTTAGCTTTGCATGTTCTACATCTGACATTGTCTGTTTCAAGTGTGTCCAGCCTTTTCCTTTCAGCTCTTTTATCACTATCTGAAGGACAGAGTCTTTTCCAGTTTCATGCCGTACTTCATCCAAGGTCATTGCTTTTGGAACTGTGTTGTCAATTATGAAGTTGACGTAACTTTCTGCATTTTCTGAACAGTCTGTGCGGTGTCTGTCCACAGGATGCCTCGACATGTAATCAGCAGGATTGCCTTTCCCTGCTTTGTACTGGACTGTAAATGTGTACTGTTGCAATCTCAGCATCCAGTGTTCAAGCCTGGCTGGTGGAGATGCTCGAGGGTTGTTGAAAATGAGCTCCAGTGGTTTGTGGTCCGTAATGACTGTGAAGTGTGAACCATACAGGTATAAGTGGAAGTGTTCACATGCCCAGACTATTGCTAGAGCTTCCCTTTCTGTTTGTGAGTAACGTTTTTTTTCTACAGATGTGAGCGCTCTACTGGCATACGCAATTACTTTGTCACCAGACCTGTCTGTGCCTGGCTGACTCAGTATCGCACCAAGACCAACTGGGCTTGCATCAACAAGAGGTGTTGATGTTTTCCTTGGATCAAAGTATGACATTGTAGCATTCTGGATGAGTTGAGATTTCAGCTTGTCCAGTGCTGCTTGTTGTTCTGGTCCCCAGTTCTAAATGTGATCTTTCCGAACAAGTTCACGCAGCGGCTGTGTGGTTGTTGCATAGTCCTGAATGAAATGTGAACAGTATGTTGTCATTCCAAGCAGACTGCATACTTTGGACACATTCTCTGGGGCTAAAAGGTTCTTGATAGTTATTATTTTTTTTGGATCTGCAGAAATCTCTTTGTCTGAAAACAGACAAATTTCTCTTTTGAATACAGCTTGCAGACTGGCGTTGTGTTCTTCTCGTGTTTTCACATAGACTATGATATCATCACTCATGTCCCTGATATTTGGGATGCCATGAAGGACTTGCTGAATTGTATTTTGGAAAACCTCTGCAGCTGAGCTAATTCCAAAATTCAAACGAGTGTATCTCCAGAGCCCTGCATGAGTTGTAAATGTCGTTATGTACCTGGAGTCTGGATGTAGTTCAAGCTGATGATATCCAGCATTCAGATCCAGTTTTGTGAAACATACAGCTCCATTTAAATCATGCATCAGATCATCCACTCTCGGGGTGATATGACATTCTCTTTGGATGGCGCAATTGGGCAGTCACATGTCCATGCATATGCGCACACTATCAGGATTTTTGGGTTTCGGTGTCACAACTATGGGTGATACCCAGGGTGTTGGACCACTGACCTTTTCAATGATACCTTGTTTTTCAAGTTTCTCAAGTTCTTGTTCCACTTTCTTTCTGATATGGAACGGAATTTGTCTGTGTGGTTGCGTGGCTGGCTTTACAGAGTCATCTATGTGTAGCTTCACTTGAAGATCTTTTAGATTTCCGATGCCTTGAAAAAGGTCTTTGTACTTCATTCTAGCAGTTGATTGACAGTGGGAATTTCGGCTGGTTGGTTAGACATTGCACTGACTATTTGAAGAGTTCCAAGTTCTGTTGCGGTGCTGTAGCTCAACAGAGAACCAGAATGACCGTCAATTACGTAGAATGTGGTTACTGTGTCTTGGTTGTTGGAGGTAATTTTGGCTTGAAACTTTACTTTCAGTGCAAGTGGAGTGGATGAGCCATATGCAAAAATTTTAATTGTGTTTATTGTGATGTTGTGTTTTAGCTTGTGATATGCAGCGGCATCGACAATATTTACGCTTGCACCAGAGTCGACGATGACCTTCACTGGCACTCCTGCAATCTCCACTTGTGACTGAGGTTGTTGTGAATGTTGAACTGTGTGTATGACATATACGTAGTCTTTGTCTGAACTCGTTGATGCTGCAGGACGTGTTTTGCACGCTGTGTCATCTGTATGCACATTGTTTACCTTTTAAAATTTCAGCTTTGATGGATTTGAGTTACTGATTGTATAGCGTGTTGACCTGCAACATTTTTGAAAATGATTCAGCTTTTCATAGCCTTTGCAGATTTTTCCTTTTGCTGGGCAATTTTTCTGTCCACCTTCATGTGGAAAATGTCCTCCGCAGTTCTTGCATGTTGTGTTTTCAAACCGAGTATTTGTTTTATAATTTCTCTGCTTGTGTTTGTTAAGAGTTGTTTTACTTACTGCATGTGTTGTAAATGATTTTGGCAACTTTGCATGCATCTCTTCTATGCCTGCTGCTTGTTTATCTGCTGTTTCTTGAGCTCTTCCTGCATCTAGTAATTGTTGAAGCGTCATTGTGCCGTCTCGTAGGGCCATCTTTCGGAGATACAATGAACTGCAGCTTATTTGTGATTTGGTCTCTTTGTCCACATCCAGGAACTCACATTTAGTTGCCATCTGTCGCAATCTTGTGTGATACGCATCCAGTGTTTCACCTTCGTGTTGTTTTGCTTGTCTGAATAAATATGTTTAATACTCTGGATTTGCTTTCAGACAGAAATACGCATCTAGCTTTCTTACCACAGTCATGTAATCTTCTCCTGTTTCTGGCAGCGTTTCAAAAATGTTAAACACCTTGGGTCCTGTGTGATGTAGTAAGAGTGCTCTTTTCTGTTTATCCAATTACAAAGGCTTAGTTCCTTTGTCACTCTCTATGTGGTTACGTCAGAGTTAGGATGCTGAACAGAAAACCTGGAACAGGACTACATGCAAACAATACAATCATCATCATTATCATCATCAGAAATATACAGTGAACTTAACATTGATGTGATTTCAGCAGTTGGATTATGTCTTGTAACAAACAGGTCTGCAGTAAAATCTGCATCAGGGGTTTTATCTGAGCCATCCGTATTTTCAGCTACGTTCATACTTTTACTAGTGTTCACAATTACAATTGCAGGTTGAATATTTACATCCATTTCCTCCATATTTAAAGACTGGTTGAACAATTATACACAAACAGAACTTCCCCGTACAGGTCACCACTATGTAACAATTCTGCGCAGAGCGTGGAATTTATACACTTTAGAAGGGAAGATTTTTGTACGTGTATGTATGTATGAATGAACAAATGTACACAGACAGCCACCGTAGCCAACCAAGTGTATTATACACATAAAGATACACTGTAAAAAACAACCTATAGAATCTACTCAATATAATGGGGTAAACTGATGTAACAATTTGCACTTAGTTTGTTTGGGTAGATTCTATCCTATATATTTGAGTAAAGAAAACCTAAATTTACGAATCTACTCAATAAAATGAGGTAAATTGAAGTAACAATTTGCACTTCATTTGTCTATATATTTGAGTAAAGAATAACTAAAAAAAAAGTAGATAAAGTCTACACAGCAAAAAGCCCAGTGTTAAATGAACTCTCGCAGGAGTTTATTTGAGTGTTAAAATGAACACTGAAGCAGTGTCAAAGTTAATGAGATAATTAAGTGATTCATTGAGTGATGATTGAAAATTATTGAAGACACCAAAATGTTTACGTCACCATTATAGTGGTCAGTGTTAGCATTAGTTGGGCTCTTGACACGTAGCTTTTTAACATTAGCTTTTGTTCAACTGTTTAGTTAAACTAGCCAGACAAGCCAAAGAGCAAAAGTCATGCAGTGGTGATAATTCTGTTTTAAAATAAACGTAATTTGAGCCACTGAACCCCTTTAGAGTTCTATATTCTTTATTTGTTACAACTGTCTTGTGGTTTCACAGCAGCAAAAAAATGATAAAGCCTGATTTTTTTTTTACAATTTTGAATGGACTTCTTACAAGCTCCTCCGATCAAAAAAAACTTTCAAAAGCTGTTCTTTTAGGCACACACAGACATCATGAATCAGCATATGAATCTCAAAAATGGTGACAAACAGCATATTCAGAAACAGATCAACTCTAAACATCATGGAAATCATCAGCTCATAATTTATTCATGCCACAATGCATGATGGGAGATATGGATGAGTTTTGATTGGCTACAGCATATGTTTTTGTTGGTAAAGAGCTAAACTAATGCTAACACTGACCACTATAATGGCAACTTACAAAATTAGATTTTCTCCTTTTGGTGATTCTGCTTATTAACATCAGGCGTCTTTAATAATGGTCAATCATCACTCAATGAATCACTTAATTACCTCATTAACTCTAACACTGCTTCAGTGTTCATTTTAATACTCTTGAGTATGGACTCAGACTCCCGGGAGAGTTCATTTAACACTGGGCTTTTTGCTGTGTAGACTTCACCTATTTTTTTTTAGTTTGTCTTAGCTGATAAATTCAGGTATTCTTTACTCAGACATACAGGATAGAATCTACCCAAACAAATTGAGTGTAAATTGTTACCTCAGTTTACCTCATTTTATTGAGTAGATTCTATAGGTTGTTTTTTACAGTGTAACAAAGTGCCATAGAAAGCTGAATCAGTAGAATACAAAAAAATAAAAATGTGTGAGTGAATGTGCGAGTGTTATGTGTCTCAGCGTCCAAACAGTACACTATATACAAGATAGAGTTCAGATCGGTCTCCCCGGAAGTCTTTTGTCCTCGGGGAACACAAATCCACACAGCGCCGGCTGTTTAAATGTCCTTCAAGGTAAGTATCCAAATAAAAAAAAAATAAAAAAAATACTCCCCAAAAAGACACAGTCAATGGAAAATTATACAGCCAAAAAAGAGTAATCCACAGGATTGATCGCCGGGAACACTTCCGAAGCCTTTGAGCGACGCCGCTCCCGAACGCTGGTAAGCCAGCTCCATATATGGAAAACACTACACGTAATTCCCGCTTAGATGACGCAACATCACGTGACGGAATCTTGAGAATAAAGTTCGGGGTCAAACACAGACAAACAAAAGGGAGAAAACAGCACACAGGGGAAATAGGGGCAATAAACATAATAGACAATGCCTTCTTATTGGCAAACAATCCTGTAAATAAACTTCCCCTTATGTGGCTAAGCTACAAGACTTTAATAAAGTGTTTTGGTAGTTTTAGTGCATTTTGAATGTAAAATGACCTGCTGTCATTGTTTTGAAAAAGTGACTTTAGTATTGAAAAATGTGTTCTAGTGATTGTTAAAAAAAAAAAAAAAAACAAAAAAAAAACTGTAAGTGTTTGAGAATTATTGTGGTGTTTTCTCTGGAATAGTTTTTCCACATTATTGTGATGTTAATAAAATAGTTTTAGTAGTATCAGCAGTAGGCAGCACTTGCCTTCTTTGTCTGTTTTTCTGTGTTTCCTGTAGATGCAGAAGATCCCAAATACTACAATCAACAGAGATCCAGCAGCAGCAGCAGCAGAGATCAGCACTGTCAGAGACACTGAGTTATCTGGAAGATGTGAACGAGACAGTCATTAGTGTGAATGAATGTGCACATAAACACAAAATATTATGATAGACATACAGTACCTGGACACGGCTGACAGAGCTCAGTGCTGTTGAAAAGATTGGTCTGGTTGCTGATGGGGTTGTTGATCACACAGCTGTAGGAATCATCCAGACACTCAATCTCCAGACGTAGAGAGAGACTGATGCTGAAATCAGACATTTTGATGCTGGACAATAAACCATTTCCTTTATACCAGGAGAGAGTCACATTACTCACATTCACAGCTGAACACAACAGTGAACATATGGACACTGATGAATGCTCAGATGATGATGATGAAAAACTGTTTGCAGAGTCACTGATGATGACAGGAACAGGCAGACGAGCTGAAAAATATTAGAGTAAAAGAAAAACTCCAAAGTAAATGAGAGCTATGACATTTGTTGATATTTAACATTTCATTAAAGTATGAATATGTATATAAATACAGGAATGATTGTATTAAATGATAACGCTGATTTTATAAATATCTTTAATAATATCAGTGTAGTGTACAGTCACAAGATCTTATATCATTTTATAATATTTTCAGTAATTATGTAATTATCGGTAATTATAACATTCATCTAGATGTACTATAGAAATGTTACTACATTTTCTATGGCAATTTTACTATAAATTACTACACTGAAAAAATTTTTTAGTCAGTTCAACTTAGAAAATGTACTTCATGTGGTAACCTCTACAATAACTGGTTTGGTTGAAATGAAATAAATGATTTAAGATTACTGATTATACACTGTAAAATGTAATTAGTTGACTTTACTTAGAAAAACTGTGGAAACCGATTGCACTAAGTAAAGTGAAATAGGAATAGTATGCTGTACTGACAAATGCTTAGTATAGTTTACTTACACAAGAGTTGTAGTAACTAACTGAACTGAGAACTGTTGGGAATACTTGATCCTGTCCTTTAGGTTTACTCTTGACTTAGTATAGCTACTCACTGACTCCCAGAGTGCATTGTGACATGAATAAATTATGCAATTACTTTGCTTTACTGTTGTTGTTTTTATTTGCTAATTTCATTTGCTGTCTTGTGTCAGTAGTAGCACAACAAAAAACAAACATAAAAAGCTAATAAAATGGGTATTGATACAGTTAATAAAAATGAATAAAATTGAGTTGTTACCATTGTTGTGATTCACGTGCTGAATGTTGAAGTCTGTGTATGACTCAAGCACATTACCCCAAATGTTAAAAGATTAGAATGTTTATACCTGAAAGACCTGTAAAAGCTTATTAATCAACATGAAAAATGCACAACTTGGTTTAATTAGAATATAGTTAACCTCTCAGAAGCAACCTATTCATTTCTTTCTAACTCTGATTTCATGTTGCGTCAAAAAAAAACAACAACAAAACTTCAGTAACATGAACAAAGTTCCAAGTGCCCAACTAAAAGTGACACTATTCCCTATAATGGTGAGTATTAATTTAATTATTTAATTAATTAAAGTCAGTTTATGTGATGTTCTCTCAAATATTTCAGTTGTATTGAAAATTCAACATTCAAAATGACTTTGGGAAATGAGTGCACGCAAGTAGTGAAAGAAAGATGTGAGTGAAAAGTCTACTAAAAATTGCCCCATCTCAAAAACTTTGTTTTTTTCTTTTCTATTGTCATGTTGCACATTAGCAACATATTAGTACACTGCTGCCTCTCACTGTTTTTACAATGTCATTGTAACTTGTCAAAAATTTGTCAATCTAACTTAACCCTCTGGTTGTGTTCGGATTCCTGTCACACTTGTGGTGTTCCTGGTCAAAAATGACCGGAATCCGAATGATTGCTTATAAATCTGTAAATATGCTATATTATCACTAAATATTGGATTCAATCTTTTTGTCAACTAGTTTTCTTTCATTTAGGACTGGTTTTGTGTTTTTATCTGAATCGGATTAATCGTAGGCCTCATTTATGCAAAAGTAGGCAAATTGCACAAAGTCACTTGTGATGTTCCCAGTCAAAAATGACCGGACTCCAAACAATTGCTTATAAATCTCTCGTTATGGTATATTATCACCAATTATTGGATTCATTTTTTTTGTCAACTTGTTTTCTTTCATTTAGGACTGGTTTTGTGTTTCTATTTGCATCCAATTAATCGTAGGCCTCATTTATCTGAAAGTAGGTAAAACTGTACAATACTGCACAAAGTTACACTTATCAAAAATGGCTGGCCATTGAAAGTGAATGGGGAAGAATGAGAGTAAGAGAAACAACTAGTGTTCAGGAGCATTTTGTGCTTGCAAACATAAAGGCCTTGGACCTGTGTGTGTATAGATGCATGTATACTCTCGCTATCTTACATACACACACACACTTTTGTGAGTATTATACCTACGCTGTAAAAAATTTAAACGTAAAAAAAAAACAGTGAAATGCATGGCAGCACAGGGTGCCAAACGTTTACCATTAATGGAAATAATGGTTAAAGACCATTTTTTAAAAAACTGTCAATGACTGGCAGAAGCAGCTTCCAAAGAAAAACTGCCAAATTAAGGTCAATTATCCAAAATTTTCTTAAATATTTTCTTCTTTTTTAAAATTGTTATTTTACAGGTGTTGAAAACCCTTTAAATCCCACAAGAACATTAAACTAACAGATCTCTGTAGATCTCAGCATCTTCACTTAATACGAACCAGTCTGACATTGTTTCTTTCATACAACACATCTTATTGAGAATTAACTGAGATTTAGATGTTGATGTTTAATTGAAATTAATAAAGTTTGAAGTCACCGTTGCGCAGATAAGCATTTTCTTAATTGTGTTTTTTTTTCCCTGGTTGCTGTAACTATGCATGTTTAAAGCACATTTGTTATAGAAAAACCAGCAAGGTAGTCAAATTTTATCAGACAAAGTTGGTTATGTATTATACATGACCTTGTCATCATACAGAGGCTTGATTCACTGACCTCAGCAGAAACCAAATTTCAGCGCATGTTAATTAGTTTCTTGTCACAATCATACAATCTCACTTTACTGTTCATAAGCATTTTTTAAGTAGAGTCACAGACATCAAGAATCTGGAAAAGAATCTCAATAATGGTGACAATTAACAAAGTATTCATATTAGCCCTGATCATCACAAAACAAGTGTTTTGTTGATTGTCACCATTGTTGAGATTTATGTTTATTTATTTAAAAATGCAATACTTATAGTTTACCAAAGTTTGGGTTTATATATATATATGTATATGTATATGTATATGTATATGTATATGTATATGTATGTATGTATGTATGTATGTATGTATGTATGTGGTCGCCGTGATTTTGCCAAGTAAGACATGTTCCTGGATCAACATTACTGTACGAAAATATAGACTTAACCAAATCCCTACCCCTAAACCTAACCATAACCACAATTTATTTCTAAAATGAGAAGGAAATGATAGCTAATTAAGAAAGGTGTAGAAGCATCAAACTGTTATTCTAAGTCTAAAACTGATATTTCCTAAAAAAATTATATCTCAATTCTGATTGGCTGATTGAAATGTTGTTCCAGGATCAACAAGGATGTTGATCCAGGAACATGGTGTACTTGGTGAAATCACGTTCACCGTATGTATGTATGTATGTATGTATGTATGTATGTTATTCTGTTATTAATTTTATCTGGATTTATTGTACATTATATCATAGTTTTATGCAATTCATTGAAACACCACTGCATATGGTGGATAAAGCTTTAATAAAAAAAAAAAAAATCATGTTAAATTAGCAAGGTAATATGGCATAAAAAGCATAAAAACAACATAAAAAAATCATGTTCATTTGACAAACACAAGTAACGTAACATAAATGGAGAGAATTTATATTGAGAAAACATAACAAAGAAAATTTTTTTTTTTTTTTTCAGTGAGATGAACTTGGGAAAAAAATAAGTCTCTGTGCTTTGTTTACGGCAGGGGTGTCAAACTCAGTTCCTGGAGGGCTGCAGCCCTGCAAAGTTTTGTTCCAACACACATACTGTGCAGTTTTCAATTAAGCCTGAAGGACTTGATTAGTTGGATCAGTGTGTTTAATTAGGGTTGCATCTAAACTCTGCCAAAAACAATATTTGTTTTTGGCAAGAGGTGCTTCATCTAAAAGTAAGAATATCAAGCTTTCTATAGATATCTCTCTCATGTGTGTGTGTCACGTATTCGCTGAGTTTTAGTTCATTTTACTGACGCATTTCAAAATGATATGTGTAGAGACGGAGACTGCTGAATGCGCACCCTGTTTATTTTCCTTGTTTTGCAAAAGCATAATGTTTTGTTGATATTGTGAATGTACACAAATAAAAGTAGATCCTCTACAGATTTAAATGATGTATTACTCATATGTACAATCAAAAATGAACAAGCATGTTAGCTTATTTTTGCTCCTGTCATGAACAAATGCAATTGGTGTTGCCAGCGCCACCGTCGACCCCAGAAGGTTAATTATTCAAGATAATCAATATTGTACTTGAATCACTGGATTTGCTTGGAGTCTAATCTTTGAGTTATATTAAAAAAAGAAAATAAAACTCACAGATCAGACTCTAAATAAGTTCAATGATAGATGTCAATCAAAGATTATGTTAAAACATAATCGTCACTACCTGATGACTTGTGCTTTTGGCTTGTCTAGCGGTTTTAATTCAGCTACAGCAGCCAAACAAAATCTAAAGTTAAAAACGTAAGTGTCAAGAGCCCAACTAATGCAAATACTGATCGTTATAATGGTGACATAAAAATGTGATTTTCTCCTTTGGTGATTCTTCTTGCAATGCAAAACTGCAATGCAAAAACCAAACCAAAACAAAACAAACCAAACCAAACCAAAACAAAAAACATTATGTTTTAATATTAAAAGAAAGAATAGTATTGGCTCAGGTTTTTAGACATTATCAGACGTCAGTTTCTAAATATGATTTGTGTTTTAAACCACTGAATGATGACTGTGTTACCACCAAATAATAACCAAAATCATTTAATAATTTTTTTTTTCACAACTATGTCTTTAACAAATGTGCTTTAAAAGTGCACATTTGCAACAGACAGAGAAAAACTACTATTAAATAACCAAGGGTCGAATTAAAGCAAATGCTTATTTCCACAACAGTGACTTCAAACTTAGTTATTTTCAATAAAACATCAGCATCTAAAGCTCAGTTAATTCTCAATAAGTTTAATATGAAAGGAATGAAAAAAAAAAGTCAGACTGGATTGTAATAAGTGAGAGAGAGATTGCTGCCAGCCATGTGGCATTTTATTTATTTTATTTTTATTTATTTTTTTAATTATTCTTATTATTCCTATTCTTCTTCTTCTTCTTCTTCTTCTTCTTATTATTATTATTATTATTATTATGTTTAACAGTGGTTACCACTGTGCTGAAGAGTAGCACTAGTTTTTCACTTTGCTGCAACTTAAAATATTTAATAACCACAAATAATAAAGGTTTGCTGAACCAAAATGCACTGATCAGTATGGAGCTGATATATTTGTTTTGAATGTGTTGAAATAATATTCTCTTGTTCTATGTTGTATATTCTTGTTTGGAGTAGGTTACAACAACAAAATTAGAATTATAAGTAGTATCAGATAGAAATATCTCCTTAAAGCAACAACTGCACAGGTTCAGTTTTTACAGTGTATGTGAAACAGGTGAAGTAATGCTCTTCTCACCATAGACAGTAAGATTGAATGTGTTGATACTGATGTCGCTCCTGTCGTATACTTGATAAAGTCCAGTGTGTTGAGTTGTGGTGTTTGTGATGATCAGAGATCCAGTCTGATCCAGCTCCAGTCTGCCTCTGAATCTCCCATCAGCAGTATTAGGATATTTCCTTTCATTGTTCTGTGTGTTGATTTTCGCTATGAAAATCTGTTCAAACCTCCATTTCAGATCACCTTTCTGTGTTTTAGTAATATCAAGGTTTAGAGTGACTGATTTTCCCTCCGTCACTGACACTGACTTCACTTCATCAACACCAAACACACCTGATCAACAAACAGAAACGGTTACACAGCAGAAGAATTGGAATTGTAGTTGTTTTGAAACAATCTCTGTAACACTTTATTTTGATAGTCCACTTTAGACATTCTACTAACAGTAAGTAACTTTGCAACTACATGTCAACTAGTCATTAGAGTATTAGTGTCTGCTTAATATCTTCTAACACTCTTCTAAACTTTGCTAATATATATGTCAACTTATTCTACTAACCCTAAACCTAACCTAACAGTCTGCTCTGAGAGTTATTAGACATGTCATTGCAAATTAATGAGAATTAGTTGACATGTAGTTACAAAGTTTACTATAGTTAGTAAAATGTCTAAAGTGGACTATCAAAATAAAGTGTAACCACAATCTCTCAGCTTTTCACTCTGCACTGGTTTTAATAGTTCAGGAATTTGCAGTAAATTAAACTCTCATTTGACAGGAAGGAAAAAATGGAAAGTTCAGAACTGCAGCAAGAACAGAAATGAAGCATATGAATTTGATAAAATGTAAACGTATTGTAAACAAAAGTGATGGCGGAAAAAAATAAAGAATAGAGTGAAGTATGAGAACAAATGATAGCATAAACAGAACTGAAGCTTTATAATAAAATAATGAAACTTACCAGAGATGCTCCACAAGCAGAAGAAAATAAACATGTTGAACATTTTCTTCAGCATTTCACTGAATAGCTCCAAATAAAAACAGTCCTTAATTTCCAAAATAGCCTAAAGTAAAACAGATAGGACAGAAGTATGTTTAATAAAGAAACAGATGATCAGAGGAGGAGTGTGCTGCTGATCTACACTCAAGTAGTTTAGTTTGGGGGTTTTCAAAGTGTGAAGCGCCTCCAGATGACAAAACATGTCAATGTAGCCCACTGATTGATCTATCTATCTATCTATCTATCTATCTATCTATCTATCATTTTTTTTTGTATTACTTATCCAATTTGATCTTCATAAACTTTATACCGTGGGCTGGTTGCACCTTATTTTTTTGTTGTTGCACCATTGCACTTAGTTGAAGCCCTAACTATATGACTATATGCAGGTTCTTATCTCTTTGAATGGGGAAACATCACATTTTTATAATGCTTGCAATCAAATGTCATTACTTATATATATATATATATATATATATATATATATATTTTTTTTTTTTTTTGTTTTTTTCCTCAGTATTTATTGATCCTTATTCAATTCAGTTACAGTTTCTTAATGTCACTTACATATAAATATATAATGTAATTCATGATTAAGTTTTGTTTCTAATTTTCCACCATTAGTTACATCAGGCAGAATAAGTTAGAATGAAGGATAAATTGAAATTCACACCATTTAAACAAGTGCTGCTCACGGTTTTGCTTCAGTTTTTTTCAATCAATACATTACAGTGAAAAAGCAAAAAGAAAGGAGGCTTTTGGACAAGAGACATCATTTCTGTTTCTGTACTGTTGATCAGCAGCAGCACATTTAGGCAAAAGCAGCTGTGGTTAAAAGTTCTGACGTTACCAGTAGAGTTCAGAGAATTGGTGAACATAGTTAGCTAAGTGTTCTCATCGCCAGTGTTCTCATAGATGTCCTTACAAAGATTTTATTTATTTATTTTATTTATTTATTTATTTTTTTGGCCGGGTACGTGTGCGTCGCTTACCTGGGGAACACATGGGACCAGGCTGCACTATAGGAAGAAGGCAAGTCAGCAGACACGTTCCACCTACCTAAGCATTGTTGCAGACCATACACCCTTTCATGGCAGTGGTATTCCCGGGTGGCTGTGGCCACTTTTAGCAGGATAATGTGCAGAAAATGGTTCAGGAATTGTTTGAGAAGCACAATAATGAGTTTGAGGTATTGACTTGGCCTCCAAATTCCCAAGATCTCAATCCAAACAAGAATCTGATGTGCTGAACAAACAAGTCTGAGGACCCACCTCTTAACTTACTGGACTTAAAGGATCTGCTAATATCTTGGTGCCAGATAACACAGCACAACTTCAGGGGTCTAGTGGAGTCCATGCCCGATGGGTTAGGGTTGTTTTAGCAGCAAACAGGGGACCAACACAATATTAGAAAGGTAGTAATAATGTTATGCCAGATCTGTGTATACACTCAAATGAAGGCAACTGGTATAGTAGTCTGTCAGCATCTCTGTGTGGTCATGTTTGGTATTGCAGCTCGACTTGTTTACATATATAAGTATAAAAATGCTTTAAAGCAGGGGTGTCAAACTCAGTTCCTGGAGGGCTGCAGCCCTGCAGAGTTTTGTTCCAACCTTGTTCCAACACACATATGCAGTTTTCAATTAAGCCTGAAGGACTTGATTAGTTGGATCAGGTATGTTTAATTAGGGTTGCATCTAAACTCTGCAGGGCTGCGGCCCTCCAGGACCGGAGTTTGACACCCCTGCTTTAAACAAATGTAACATTTATTTTATTTATTTATTTTTTTTTTTTGTTTTTTTTTTTTGCACTGTAATAAATTGTGAATTATTAAAATTATCTTTAAATTTATATTTGAAAAAAAGCTTGCAGAAAATATTGTTTTATGAGAATCATCAAACATAATCTTGAAATTGGTAAAGCAATTACCTTAATTTAAAATGCTTCAAGTCTTAATATTTTTCCTTTTGTTATTCTGGAATAAATCATACTGGGATGTTTGCTACAATTTTTGGATGTGGCACAGTATGGAAGCAAAACAGGGCCACATAAACGTGCAAAAGAATTGAAGTTTTGCAAAAGAAAACAAGTTTGCAAACAAAAGTGAAAGTATTTAGAAAAAATAAATGTGCTTTTTGTAAACAAAAATAAAGAATTGTAAAATATACATGAAATACAGCAAAAGCAATGATTTTGCAATACATATTTTCCATGGCCATATCTACTAATTTATTTGCAACACTGCTTTTGTTTTGCATTTCAGTCAAGTGGGAGTTTCACATTTCTGCACATTTCACTTTCTGGCACTGTTTTGACATGGGGGTGGAGTCAAGGGGTGGGGGCATGTACAACAGGCCTGGGCATTTCCCCTGGAAGTGATGTCATCGGCCCAAGACGCAGATCACAGCTGATCAAGGCAGCACCATTGAGCAGATGACATAGGTGCGGGAAGTGAGGGTGCTGCAGCATTCCTAGTTTTTTTTATGTGGACAACTGTTGGGATTTTTTTTTTAAAGTATATTATTATATACTGTATGATTACTGGCTATTTGGGACTTTGACTATGAAAAGCAATGTTCAAATTTTGCGTTATTTAAATCAAGATGTGTATCATTAACCATCTAGGGTCGAAAAAATGCGCCAGTGCGGTTTGTGGCCGTTTTTCTGATAATGCCAAAAAGAACTTCAATTACTCCATTTTTGATCGTACAGATAAGAGCAACACATCAATGGAATGTTTAGGAATGTAAGGAATCTACTTTTATTTGTTTCACTCACAATAACAACAACACTATTTCACACTTTGTGAAATAAAGAAAACAAACAGGGTATGCAGTCTGCTGCATTGTTGTCTGTGATCGTCATTAAGAAATGCGTCACTAAAATGAACTAAAACACAGTGAATACTCCACACAGAGACATGAGAGATATATCTATAGAAAGCTTAACATGTCTGAATGATAGCGTCTATATGATTGTTTAGACAAAACTACTCTCATATACTCTGTTTGCGAATAGATGTTTATGACGTGCATCACAATAATAAATTAGTTTCCCAGACATAAAATGGTTTTGTATTGCATAATACATACAAAGCATGCTTGTGTTTATGACTATAAAATCATATTTATTTATTTATCGTATAACAATAGGATAATATTAGTTTATTATTAATACTCTGTTCATGAATAGATGTTTAACGTGCTAAACAATAATAATTAGTTCCCTTTCGATACTACACTCGTACTGTGTCGCTAGACGCTATGGGCTCCTTGACTGAAGCCTTTTTTAACCCTCTGGGGTCTGAGGGTGTTTTGGGGCCCTGGAGAAGTTTTGACATGCCCTCACATTTGTGCTTTTTTCAGTATCTTAAAAACATATTAATGGCTAAAGTTTGATTACATTGTAATCAGCACAAACTGGGCTGCAGTAATATGCAAGCAACATTAATGTACATGTTTGTGTTTTTGAGAAAACAACATTTATGCGTGGTTAGTGAAAAACTAAAATCTTTAAGTCACTGAAATAAGGCCATGAAACACATTCAGAACATTAGTTCACAAGACTTTTGAGAACTGGATGTGGTTGTCTAGAGTTTTTTCTACATAAAGATGTGAAAATCATCTCATTCACGCGTTTACAGAAAACAATATATTGGTTTACATTTTCTAAGACATGTTTTGTGATTGAAAGGGAATATGCGAGGGAGTGACAACGACCATGAATATTTAGTGATTCACACCTGAGAGACAAAAGGCCCTCCTCTAATGACCCATCAATGAGACTGTGACTGTCAGGTAGAAACAATGAGAGATTCAAAGAATGGAGTTTTAGAATATTTGTATTTTATTTACAACACCGTATCATCAAAACATACATAATGAAGGTCAAAAGCGCATTATTGACTACACTGATCTAACCACAGAGACGTGAAGAGACTTTGTGTCATTCCTGAAAACTGTTTTCTGGTTTCTGTTCAACAAGTGAAACAAGTAAATTATATTGCTGCTTCCTTCCATGGATTTAAGAAACAAAACTCATCATCAGTTGTCCAGGAAATTGTTTTACAATAAAAAAAAAAAATAAAAATAATAATAATAATACAAAAAAATCAGTGTAGTTGAACGTCTGATGTTGGTACAATACTACTCTTCATGTAGCATTCATCTGTGGTGCAGGAATCAGATCACTAAAAAAAAAAAAAAACATCTGTATGTGTTACAATGCGAGTGAGACGAGAGGCGAGCGGATCCATGTGCAAGCTTTTATTAGAAGGACGAGACAGATACATGGTCAGGCAGGCAGGGTCAAAACAGTAGTGAGCATAATCCATAGGGGCTATCCGAGAGAGAATAGTCCAATAACCAAAGCGAGAGTCCAATAGGCAGGCGGCGATGAGTCGAACACGATAAACCAGGCGCGAATACCAACTAGGGAACTTAGGAAACTAGGAACACGAGGACTAGGAAACTAGGAAACATAGACAAAATAACAACAATACAACACTCCGTGCAGTGTACAAGGAGTTTTATAGAGCGCCTGATTGGTCACGGGGGCTGACGCAATCAGCGCGGTGGAGGATGGGAGATGCAGTCCAAAATGCAAAGCAACAGTCAGACAGCATGAAAAGGTGAGAGTGACATCTGGTGGTGGGTAGTCCGCAGAACACCGACCAGATTCGTGACATAGCCCCCCCCCAAGGAGCGGCTTCCAGACGCTCCAAACCGAAAAAAACAGTTCAGGGGAGCGGTGGGGGGGGCCCGGGGACTGAGGCAGAACCGGCTGGGCAAGGGCCCTCCAGAGCGGAGCCAGAGGCGGAGCAGGAGACTCGAGAGCCCTCCAGGGCGGAGCCGGAGGCGGAGCAGCTCTCCAGGGCGGAACAGGAGGCTTAGGAGCCCTCCGGGGCGGAGCAGGAGGCGGGACAGCCCTCCGGGGCGGAACAGGAGGCGGAGCAGGAAGTGAAGCAGGAGGCTCGAGAGCCCTCCGGGGCGGAGCAGGAGGCCGCGTAGCGGTCTGGGACCTGGAGAAAGCAGGGACAGAGGAGGCAGACAGAGTAGGGGGAGAGAGCGCAGCAGCCTCCCAGGCGGAAATGGTGATGAGCAGAGGCACTGGGCGAACAGGAGGAGCAGCAGGCTCTGGGTGGGAATAGGAACTCGTGATCATAGTCTGAAACCTGGGAAAGCTGGAGATCACAGCCGTAGCTGACACCTTGTGAGGTGGCTAGCGATTCGACCAGGGAGCTTTAGAGCAGGCTTGCACTGACGGGTTTGGGCAGGCTTAGACCAGACGGAGCCTTGGAAACAGGCTTGTGGGACCAGACTGGCTCAGTGGCTTAGACCAGACGGGAGCTCTGAGCAGGCTTGTGACCAGACGGGAGCTCTGGAGCAGGCTTGTGACCAGACATGACCGCAGGAGTTGGCTGGCGAACAGATGTGACCTCTGGAGCCGAGTGTGCAGCCCACACACTAAAAATGGCGATCGCCAGCACGCTAGCAGACATGACTTGACAAGGCTCAGGGAGGTCAGACGAGACCTCTGGCGCAGACTTGAGGACGGGCAGGACTTCTGGAATCGTCAAGATCTCTGGAGCCGAGTGTGCAGCCCAGATGCTGAGGATGGCGGTTGCCATCACACTGGCAGACATGATGTGACAAAGCTCTGGGTGGTCAAACAAAACGCGACTTGACTCTGGGCGCTCAGACGAGACGTGACTTGACTCTGGGCCGTCAGGCGGGACATGGTGAGGCTCTGGACAGATAGACGAGATGTGTCGGGGCTCTGGAAGGTCAGACGAGACGTGACTTGGCTCTGGAACAGCAGTAATAACTTCCTTTGGCTTATGAAGATCAGCTGTGGTTTGACTTAGTTCGTGGAGATTGGCCGTGACTTGACTTGATTCGTGAAGCTCAGTAGTGAACTGACTTGACTCTTGGAGATCAGCGGTGATTTGACTTGGCCTATGAGGATCAACGGTGACTTGACCTGACTTGTGAGGATCATTGACTTTACTTGACTCCGGAACCACGGCTGTGGCTTTGCTTGACTCAGGAGGAACGGCCCTGACTTCACTTGGCTTGTGAAGATTAACAATGACTTCACCTGGCTCAGGAACAACAGCCTTGACGTTGCTGGACTTGGAAGCTTGACTGGACTTGGAAGCTTGACTGGACCTGGAAGCTTGACTGGACCTGGAAGCTTGACTGGACCTGGAGGCTACAGCCGTAGCCTGACTTGACTCTGGAGCAGCGGCTGAAGCTTGACTTAGCTCTGGAAAAACAGCAGCAGTTCGGCTTGGCTCATGAGGATCCGCTGTAACGGGACTTGACTCCTGAACAACATGGCTTGGCTCAGGAACAACATGGCTTGACTCAGGAACAACAGCTGTAACGTGACTTGACTCAGGAACAACATGGCTTGACTCAGGAACAACAGCTGTAACGTGACTTGACTCGTGAAGAACAGGTGTGACTTGGCTTGACTTGTTGGGAACAGCTGTGACCTGGCTTGACTCGCGGAGAACGGCAGCTTTGGCTTGACTTGACTCTGTGTCTTGACTTGACCCAAGGGTAGCCGCCGCGGCATGAAGGAGCGCCATTTTAGCTGCCCATACCGTCATTAGGGGTGAGTCCAGCACGTGGGCCATCATGACCACAGGTGGCAATCGGGTGCTGACCACAGGTTCAGGAATGGCAGCCATCTTGTGGAGTGACTTGGAGATGGCGGCCATCTTGTGGAGTGGCTCTGGCGTGGCAGCCATCTTGTGCAGTGGCTCTGGCGTGGCAGCCATCTTGACAGTGCTTAGCTCAGGAAAGATGGCTGTAACTTGACTTGAGATAGGGGCGATAGCTCTGACTTGACTTGACACAGGAAACACAGCTTTAACCTGACTTGACACAGGAACAAGAACCGTAGCTTGACTTGACACTGGAACAGCAGCCGTAGCTTGACTTGGCTTGGAAACTTGACTTGACTCAGGAAACACAGCTGCAACTTGACTTGACTTGGAAACTTGACTTGACTCAGGAAATACAGCTGCAATGACGACTCAGGAAGCGCCCAATACGAAAGCGAAGCGACTTGGAAACCCGACGACTCAGGAAATACAGCTGCTGGCACCGGTATTGACTCGGATATGGCAGCTGTGACTTGACCTGACACCGGAACAGTAGCCGTAGCTTGACGCGACCTGGAAACTTGACTTGACTCAGGAAATACAGCTGTAACTTGACTGGACCCGGAAACTTGACTTGACTCAGGAAACGCAGCTGCAACACTATATGGCTCTGGTATGGCAGCCGTGACGTGACAAAGCTCTGTCTTCGCCGCCATCTTGTGAACGGGCTCTGTAGTCACCGCCATTGTGTGGACGCGCTCCGATGCGGCCGCCATTTTGTGAACGGGCAGCGCTGTCGCCGCTACCGCGTTAACGCACTCCGGCGCGGCCGCCATCTTGTGCGCGGGCTCTGCTGACGCCGCCATAGCATGAGCGCGCTCCAACACGGCCGCCATTTCACGAGCGATCCAGGCGGTAAACTTGTTTGTGGCGTCGTGATCCGGCGTGACCGCCAGTCTGCGAGAGGAGTGCGCGGCTGCCATGTCCGTGTGATACACCATTGTGTATTCACAATAGTAATGGTTGTTTTGTTATTAATGTATATATTTATTTATTTATGTATATATACTGTGAAAAGTCATTTATTAATTATCACTACTAACATCTGTGTCTGAAACAAAATATCGTCAGCATTGGAGAAAGCACGCGCTGTGGGTTGCCATGGCGATGCGCGTTGTGTTTACTTCAGACGCTACTAAGCTGCGCCTGCGGAAAGACACTGAAGTTTCAATGTGTTTTTGTTTCTCCTGATAATTCAGGTATGTTTCATAAAAAGTGAATATGTTTGTTATTATGAATGTAAAGACATGCGAGTACACATTCCCTATGTGTTTGAAAGCGAATAGCTAGTTTGAGTAGAGTCATTTAGATGAAAGAACCGATAAAATGACAGTTGGCCTGAGTTATGTTTGTTACAACTGTCTCCCAAATAAATAATATCTATTTATCTCAGTACGTGATAATTGAACAGAAAATGACTTAGAAAACGTAAATCAATATGTGTTAGAGTAATGTATATAGTTTATGAGAGTAACATTGGTAATTGGTGTCAAGTGAAACGGTTACAATTTAAATGATACAAATAACAGACACATGATTATATCAACTGAGTTTAGTAGTTTAATGGTAAATGGTTATATATGGAGGTATTTACAGAGAAACATGAGAAAGACGTCTGACTGAAAGAATTTAAAGTGTATTTCTGTATCATACTGATAAAAATACAGCAGGTATAATGATAATATGTGGTATATAAAAGTGTACAGAGTGTATAAGTATTTGAAGACTATATTGTTGTAAAAGAACTATACAAAAGAAGGGAACAAAACTGTTTTTTAAATTACATGAAACATGATTTGTGAGGATGCTTTTGGTATGATATGAATGTCAATAAAGAGACGCTACTAAGCTGCGCCTGCGGAAAGACACTGAAGTTTCAATGTGTTTTTGTTTCTCCTGATAATTGAGGCATTTTTAATCTGCCTACGAGTTCCGCGTCCGGGACCCGTTACAGATTCATGGAGGTTCCACCGAGATCAACATCCAGAGTGTGAGGCTAGTGCTGGGATCCAGACTTCATGGTGACGAGACGACAGAGAGAGATTGCGTGCGACTTGTGACAGCTGTTGAGGTCCAGAGAGACAAAAAAAAAAAAGGACCGAGGAGCTGAGAGGAAGGCGACGCATCACTAAAAGGGTCGTGAGAAGGTTTGAAGCTGGACACCATGGAGGGCGAGAGGAAAAGACTCGTCTGGAACATAAAGAAGAGCCTACACATGTTGACTGTGCATGAACTGGGGCATGTTGCTGACAGCATTACTCCGGTTGCAGGTTTGATTCCAACCACTATCGCCAAGGATGATGAGGAAAGCTGTTTGAATTTCATCATTTCTTATATGCAGAGTGACAGTTTACTTAAACTGGAAGATGAAGGATTCGCACAATTACTAACATTAAGAGACATGATTAATGAATTGATTGAGAGTCGTGCGAACAATACTGTGAGTGATCCATCTGTTTTTATTGAACATGAACTTGATGCACATACACGCACACAGGCATCCCCTATACACAGACACACAGATTCTACTGCCACACTATTACACACACAGTTAAATGAATATCAGAAACTACTCACTAGTTATGAGGAGTTAGGGAAAAAGCTGTCAGAGTACAAGCTGACACAGACTGAAGATAAAATGATACCAACTACGAGACAGTTCCCTTATCCTGAATACTTACCACGACAGCAGAGAGAAAGCATGATGAGTCCGAGAGACTTTCTATATCTACCACATAAAGAGTTCAAGATACATGGTGGTCAGATAGGCGATAGTGCTTCAGACATCGGCTATAATAACCTATGCAAACAAATTGTTGAAGGCATTAAGATGAATTACTCAGAGAGTGAGATCATTCAGGCTGTCCTGCGGATAGTTAAACCGGGACAGTTTAAGGAAATGCTTATCAATAAAGACGATCTAACTGTACCAGAGCTGAAAAGTTTTCTACAGTCACATTTAAGTGAAAGAGGCAGTAGTGAGCTTTTCCAGGAATTAATGAGTACAAGGCAACGAGAACATGAAACTCCTCAACAGTTTCTATATCGTGTAATCGGCCTAAAACAAAAAGTACTTTTTGCTTCTAAACAGAGCAATACTCACATTGAATATGAGCCACGAACAGTTCAGAATGTGTTCCTGCGTACAATTCATCAAGGTTTTCTACCCAAGTACAGTGACATCAGAAGTGAACTGAAACCTATGCTCACAGATCACACAGTAACAGATGAAGCACTGCTGAAGCAAGTGACAAAGATCTCAAGTGAGGAAAGTGAATGCCAACGACGATTAGGTCAAGCCATACAGCGAAGACAGACTCAAGCTCATAGCGCACAAATTGACTCAGACTCCAACGACGATGAATCAAACTCCAAAATGCAGAAAAAAAGCAAGACAAAGACCATACAAGAACTAAGCGCTCAAGTAGAAGCTTTAAAAAGTACAATTGACAATTTGAGACAAGCTAAAGAACCGTGTCACTGCTCTGTACAGATGGGAGCTGGTTCACATGTTATACATAGACCAACGTCAGTGAGAAGAGGAGGACCATACGGGTGTCCAAGGTGTATAGAGGAGGGTAACAGCTCATGTAACCATTGCTTTATCTGTGGAGAAAAAAGACACAGGGCTATTGGATGTGGTAAAAGGACAAGGGGTACAAGGAATATGTACCAACCTGCTGAGCTGAGATCATCAACTGGAGGAAGGTCTCCAGAGAACAGACCTTGTGAAGCCAATGCAAACAGTGCAGCCTGCTCTTACATTTCTAGAAAGAAAAACTCAACACAGAACAGAGTAGCAGAGCTAATTGGAAGCAAATGTTTGTTAAAGTGCAACATCAATGGTTATGCTGTAACTGTCCTACTTGACACAGGTGCTCAAGTCAGTATTATTGATCAAGCCTGGAAAAGAACATACTTACCTGATCAGCACTTGCGACCTCTGAGCGACTTAATGGGGTCCAAACCTCTTCATGTCTTGGCTGTTAATGGAGATGTTTTACCATTCGATGGGTGGGTTGAGGCGACAGTAAACCTTTCTGGCAACAGTGATCCACAATTAGCAGTTCAAGTTCCTTTCCTGGTGGGTAAAATGGCCCTTGAGCGACCCCTCCTGGGATTTAATGTCATTGAACAGTTGGTAAAAGGACAAACGAGTGGTACAAGTGTTCTTGCAACAATTTCTACCCTGCTAACGGGAGCCATGGAGATTGGAGATGATCAGGCTGAAGTGATAGTAAACTTTATACAGACACAAAAACCATCTTGTGACACTGAGGCCATTGTCAAAGTTGGATGTCAGGATGTCGTTATTCCTTCAGGTCAACTGGCACGTCAAATGTCCAATACCTGTAGATTTTGATTTGTCAGAGCCTACCATTTTGTTCGAGCCTAATGTAGACAACCCACAGCTTGAACCACTTAACCTTGGAGATGGATTGCTGGAAGTCTGTGGGAGACAAAGGCCGTTCATTTACATTCCAGTAGGAAACCATACCAGTTATGACATTACCTTACCACGACGAATGACAATCGGTAGCATACAGTCTATTAAGAAAATTGTGGAGACTGACCAAATAACAGGACCAGTCCCTGTGGAAGTTAACAGTACAGAGACACAAATAGGATCTGACAGCAACAGGATTACAGTGACAGAGCATTGGGATCCATCTGTTGATCTAAGTCACTTGACTTTGGAGCAACAAAGGGTGGCAAAGAGAATGTTGTACGAAGAGTCTGGGGCATTTGCACACGATGACGAAGACGTGGGTTGTGTCCAAAGTTTGCAGATGTCTATCAACCTGATTGACAATATTCCTGTCCAGAAAGCATATTCCTCGATTCCCAAGCCACTTCATAAAGAAGTTAAAGAGTACATCCAAGACCTTTTGGCCAGAGGTTGGATTGTGAAGTCAAAATCCCCTTACTCTGCACCGGTAGTCTGTGTCAGAAAGAAGGATGGAACACTTCGACTCTGTGTTGATTATAGACTACTTAACAAGAAAACTGTTCCTGATAGGCATCCTTTGCCTCGTATTCAAGACCTCACTGACACATTGGGAGGGTATAGCTGGTTCTCGATTTTAGATCAAGGGAAGGCTTATCACCAAGGTTTTATTGCAGAGGGATCGCGACATCTGACTGCTTTCATAACTCCTTGGGGCCTTTATGAGTGGGTGCGAATCCCGTTTGGCTTAACTAATGCACCTGCTGCCTTTCAGCGAAGTATGGAAGAGATGCTGGACTCCCTGCGGGATGAATGCTGTATTCCGTACCTCGACGATATCTTGTGCTACGCAAAAACTTTTGAAGAACATGTGGAAGGACTACGGAAGGTGTTGCAAGCTTTACAGAGACATGGAGTTAAGCTAAGACCGACCAAGTGTGAGATGTTCAAAAAAGAAGTACGATATGTTGGGCGACTGGTCAGTGCTGAAGGAGTCAGGATAGACCCTAAAGATTTGGACGCCGTACAAGCCTGGAAAGCAAAGAAACCTACCACAGTTGGAGAAATCCGGAAGATGTTGGGAATTCTCAGTTACTACAGATCTTACGTTCAGGATTTCTCTCGCATTGCCAAGCCGATATATGATCTTTTGCAAGTGAAACGAGGGACAGAGCCTATCAAAACAAAATCTAAGGCAGATGGAAAAAAGAATGTTCAACTACCATCACGAACACCTATTGAGTGGAAGGAAGAACATCAAACGATACTGTGCAGACTCGTTGAAGCGTTGACTACTCCGCCTATCCTTGCGTATCCTGATTTTGACTTGCCTTTCACACTTCATACAGATGCCTCAGAAAAGGGACTTGGAGCTGTACTCTATCAACGGCAAGCTGGCAAAATGAGAGTCATCGGATATGGGTCAAGGACACTGACACCGGCAGAGCGGAATTACAGGCTCCATTCAGGGAAACTTGAATTCCTTGCACTGAAGTGGGCAATCTGTGAAAAGTTTCGGGACTACCTATTTTATGCCCAGCACTTCACAGTTTATACAGACAACAACCCTCTGACCTACATAATGAGTACTGCCAAACTTAACGCTGTGGGGCATAGATGGGTTGGAGAACTGTCAGACTTCAGGTTTGATATCAAGTACAGACCTGGGAAGGTAAATGTGGATGCAGACATTCTTTCCCGGTGCCCACTGGACATCAACCAGTACATCACAGAGTGCACAGAAGAGTTGTCTATTGAGATTGTCAAAACCACATGGGAGGGCACGAAGGCTGTCGAACAAAAAGATGTTGCTTGGGTCGCTGCTCTTAACCAGGCTCAGGAAGAACAACTGGAGGGCGATGCTGGTGAAGTTTTAGGAAAGCTAAGTCATGATGAACTGCGGAAGGCACAGAGACTGGACCCAGCTATTGGTGAGATTATTAGGATGAAAGAGTCCAATGCAAGCATCACTAATGACATGAGGCACAGAGCCAGTGGACCTGTAAAGAAACTAATGCACGAATGGTCAAGATTACACCTGGATGATGGGCTATTGTACAGAAGAACTGAGCAACGACGTCAATTTGTCCTACCAGCTCAGTACAAGCAGACAGTATTCCAGCACTTACATGATGACATGGGTCATGTTGGAGTAGAGAGAGTACTGAACCTTGCAAGAGACCGATTCTTTTGGCCATTCATGAAGAAAGACATCGAGACATATGTTACACGAAAATGTCCTTGCATCAAACAGAAGAAGCCAGCGTTACACGAGAGAGCTCCAATGGGTAGTATAAGTACTAGCTCCCCATTTGAATTAGTGTCAATAGACTATCTGCATTTGGAACATAGCAGAGGGGGTTATGAATATATACTAGTCCTGGTGGATCATTTTACAAGATTTGCTCAGGCATATGCGACTAAAAATAAGTCTGGAAGAACAGCAGCAGAAAGAATCTTCAATGACTTCATTCCCCGGTTTGGATTCCCAACTAAACTACATCATGACCAGGGTCGAGAATTTGAGAATGACCTCTTCAAAACCTTGCGCCAATTGTCAGGAATGAGCCATTCAAGAACTTCTCCATATCACCCTCAGAGCAATCCTGCTGAGAGGTTTAACAGAACACTACTCCAGATGATGAGAACACTGGCAGAGAAGGAAAAGGAAAAATGGAAGGAACATTTACCACTGATTGTGCATGCATACAATTGCACACGACATGAAGCGACAGGATACTCACCGTTTTACCTACTGTATGGACGACATCCACGATTACCCATTGATCTTGTGTTCAGTGTGACTAACGGAGAGAAAAGTAACGATCCAAGAGGATATGCTAAACAGTGGGCAACACGAATGGCAGAAGCTTACAGAATCGCGTCAGAGAACAGTAAAAACTCAAGTGCCAGAGGAAAATTGTACTATGATAGGAAGTCCAGAGGAGTTGTTCTTCAGCCTGGTGACAGAGTACTCGTGAGAAACCTAAATGAAAGAGGTGGACCAGGAAAATTGAGATCATATTGGGAGCAAACTGTGTACGTTGTCAAGGAGCAAATAAATGATGGACCAATCTACCGAGTGGTCGCAGAGATGGACAGCTCAAAATCAAGAGTTCTGCACAGGAATCTGCTGCACCAGGTTAATGACTTACCAGTAGAGATCCCAGAAGAAACATCTAAACAGAGAACCAAGGAAAAACAAACAAGACAGTAAAATGAGACAGGATCACCCTGTGAGTCTGATAGTGATGAGCAGGGTGACGAGAACTACTATTGGCAAAGGATACGAGACACCTGAGAGAACAACCAAAGACTTACCATTAACCAACCAACCCAGAAACTTACCTGTGATCCTCCACGACGACGATACCATATGCAACCTGAAAGAGAAAGGCAAAGACAGTGGACAGAGACCCTGAGACCACAACCTAGAGAGAACAAGAAACATACCTGTGATCGTTTGCGACTACAATCCTGTGAACAACCTGAAAGAGAAAGACCACGGAAACGGACAGAGATTCGGGGAGAACAACCTACAGAAAACGAGAGACTTACCTGTAATCTTCCTGTTGAGAATGAACTTACCTGTGAAAGACAAGTAATATTGGCAGAAACACTGGCAGGACAATCTGAAAAAGAAGAGGAACACGTTGAGGGAGAATGTAGTCAGATAGATGAAGATGATACACCTAAGCAAGAGTTTCTCAAAATACCTACCTTGAGTTCAGAGGAAATTGATCAAATAAGCCAAGTCCGAAGATCCACACGTGACAGAAGACCCACACCTAGGTTAACTTATGAAATGCTAGGTCAGCCAACAAATCAATCATACCCGACAGTAAACAGTTTAGAGACTTACGAGATGAGTCAGACACCACATTGGGGGTTACCATCCTACCAAACTACACCTTACCACATTACACCTTACATTAGTACACCTTATTCCCTCCTTTCGCCACAAGTCACATTTCCATTTTGGGTACCTCCTATGACAATAGGGTACTAGAAGATTAAAGATAAAAGAGGTGTTATGGTGAAAGAATATGCTGGCAGGAGCCATCTTTTCTTTGTTGGGGAGTGTGTGATACACCATCGTGTATTCACAATAGTAATGGTTGTTTTGTTATTAATGTATATATTTATTTATTTATGTATATATACTGTGAAAAGTCATTTATTAATTATCACTACTAACATCTGTGTCTAAAACAAAATATCGTCAGCATTGGAGAAAGCACGCGCTGTGGGTTGCCATGGCGATGCGCGTTGTGTTTACTTCAGACGCTACTAAGCTGCGCCTGCGGAAAGACACTAAAGTTTCAATGTGTTTTTGTTTCTCCTGATAATTCAGGTATGTTTCATAAAAAGTGAATATGTTTGTTATTATGAATGTAAAGACATGCGAGTACACATTCCCTATGTGTTTGAAAGCGAATAGCTAGTTTGAGTAGAGTCATTTAGATGAAAGAACCGATAAAATGACAGTTGGCCTGAGTTACGTTTGTTACAACTGTCTCCCAAATAAATAATATCTATTTATCTCAGTACGTGATAATTGAACAGAAAATGACTTAGAAAACGTAAATCAATATGTGTTAGAGTAATGTATATAGTTTATGTGAGTAACATTGGTAATTGGTGTCAAGTGAAACCGTTACAATTTAAATGATACAAATAACAGACGCATGATTATATCAACTGAGTTTAGTAGTTTAATGGTAAATGGTTATATATGGAGGTATTTACAGAGAAACATGAGAAAGACGTCTGACTGAAAGAATTTAAAGTGTATTTCTGTATCATACTGATAAAAATACAGCAGGTATAATGATAATATGTGGTATATAAAAGTGTACAGAGTGTATAAGTATTTGAAGACTATATTGTTGTAAAAGAACTATACAAAAGAAGGGAACAAAACTGTTTTTTAAATTACATGAAACATGATTTGTGAGGATGCTTTTGGTATGATATGAATGTCAATAAAGAGACGCTACTAAGCTGTGCCTGCGGAAAGACACTGAAGTTTCAATGTGTTTTTGTTTCTCCTGATAATTGAGGCATTTTTAATCTGCCTACGAGTTCCGCGTCCGGGACCCGTTACATCCGCGTTGTCGCGTTCCTCTTTCGCGACCCCCACAGTACACGGCGAACCCGCACACAGCAACGCAAAGTTCATAAATGCGGCTAATGATGAGCGCGGACCCTCACGTCTCACTCTCGCTCTTAGCGGCTCATTGACGCCATCGGCAAACAGTTCAATAATAATACAGTCCGGGAGGGTAGAATAGTTTGAAATGGCCAAAAATTCACGGATGTATTGTTTGAGTGTACGTTGTCCCTGTTTGATCCTGGCTAAAATCAGGTCTGTGTCCACGTCGGAAGATTGTCTGGGTGAAAAGCTGCTGGATCCTGTTGTGACGGAGTGTTCTGTTACAATGCGAGTGAGACAAGAGGCGAGCAGATCCACGTGCAAGCTTTTATTAGAAGGACGAGACAGATACATGGTCAGGCAGGCAGGGTCAAAACAGTAGCGAGCATAATCCATAGGGGCGATCCGAGAGAGAATAGTCCAATAACCAGAGCGAGAGTCCAATAGGTAGGCGGCGATGAGTCGAACACGATAAACTAGGCGCGAATACCAACTAGGGAACTCAGGAAACTAGGAACACGGGGACTAGGAAACTAGGAAACATAGACAAAATAACAACAATACAACACTCCGTGCAGTGTACAAGGAAGTCCGGGGTTTTATAGAGCGCCTGATTGGTCACGGGGGCTGACGCAATCAGCGCGGTGGAGGATGGGAGATGCAGTCCAAAATGCAAAGCAACAGTCAGAGAGCATGAAAAGGTGAGAGTGACATCTGGTGGTGGGTAGTCCGCAGAACACCGACCAGATTCGTGACAGTATGCATGTTAATATCAGGAGCATCTGTAATATATACAGTGGGTACGGAAAGTATTTAGACCCTCTTAAATTTTGCACTTTTTGTTTTATTGCAGCCATTTGCTAAAATCATTTAAGTTCTTTTTTTTCCTCATAAATGTACACACAGCACCCCATAAAAAACACAGAATTGTTGACATTTTTGCAGATTTATTAAAAAAGAAAAACTGAAATATCACATGGTCCTAAGTATTCAGACCCTTTGCTGTGACACTCATATATTTAACTCAGGTGCTGTCCATTTCTTCTGATCATCCTTGAGATGGTTCTACACCTTCATTCGAGTCCAGCTGTGTTTGATTATACTGACTGGACTTGATTAGGAAACCCACACTGTTACGTCCCACAGTGTCTAGGGGATGAGGAAACGTAGCATTATGTGAATGAGCTTTTAAGTCGGGGGTCCTGCCGCTGTACCACAAAGACAACAATTATCTTTATATTCA
>VONZ01002339.1:0-55886 GCA_012976165.1 Labeo catla
TTGCTAGTCATGCTAAAATCATGCTAGCGACTTGCTAGTCATGCTAAAATCATGCTAGCGACTTGCTAGTCATGCTAAAATCATGCTAGCAACTTGCTAATCATGCTAAAGTCGTGCTAATGATTTGCTAGTCATCCTAAAATCATGCTAGCAACTTGCTAGTAATGCTAAAATCATGCTAGCGACTTGCTAGTCATGCTAAAATCATGCTAGCGACTTGCTAATCATGTTAAAATAATGCTAGCAACTTGCTAGTCATGCTAAAATCATGCTAACGACTTGCTAAAATCATGCTAGCGACTTGCTAGTCATGCTAAAATCATGCTAGCAACTTGCTAATCATGCTAAAATCATGCTAGGGACTTGCTAGTAATGCTAAAATCATGCTAGTGACTTGCTAAAATCATGCTAGTGACTTGCTAAAATCATGCTAACGACTTGCTAATCATGCTAAAACCATGCTAACGACTTGCTTTCTATCATGCTACCGACATGCTTTCTTTCTAACTAATCTAATCTTTCTAACTAATCTTTCTTTCCTTTCTAACAAATCTTTCTTTTTTATTTTGTTCTAACTAATCTTTCTTTTTTCTTTCTTTCTTTTTAACCAGTCTTTCTTCTTTCTTTCTAGCTAATCTTTCTTTTTTCTTTTTCTTTCTTTCTAACTAATCTTTCTTTTCTTTCTGGCTTTTCTTTCTATCTAACTAATCTTTCTTTTTTCTTTTTTACTTTTCTTTCTTACTTTTCTTTCTTACTAATCTTTCTTTTTTCTTTCTTTTTAACTAATCTTTCTTTTTTATCTTTCTTTTTCTTTCTAACTAATGTTTCTTTCTTTCTAACTAATTTTCTTTCTTTCTTTTTCTTTCTAATTTTTTCTTTTTTTCTTTATTTATATCTATCTAGCCTATCTATCTTCAAACTTTATCAATCAAACTAAAACTATTTCAAACTGAAAACCTTTAAACTTTCTTTAAACTAAAAGCTTTTAAAACTGCTTAAAACTTACTGGCTAGGCTTTCTCAAGCCAACTTAAAGTTTGCTAACAAACTTTTTATCTAGTTTCATCTTTATCTCTGGTCACAGCTATTCTACTGCACACAACCTGTCAGGTTCCTGACTTTTATTGATCTACAGATGTTGGGTCTGATCAAGCTCATAAAATTGTAATAATTGTGTTCAAAACAGCGAATGAATTTCTGCTCCCTACAAAACCACAGTGGTGCATCAGATGCACTGGCCCATCAGATGAAAGAGCAACTGCGAGAGAAGAACTGTGAATGTAGAGACACTTTAACTGCAAACAAGATGTGGTGTAATCTGCTTATGATAAAATAAACACTGTTAAGATCCTAAATACCATGCTGGAGCTCAACTTAGGGACCAAACTTTTTACTAGATACAACATGTCTCTGTAGATATGGATAAACATGCTCTGTGGCAAGTTCCACCTGCTGGATAAACATATTATTTCATTAACATCTCTGATGCTGACATTTTGTAGTGTAAACTTATTAAAACATTATATTTCATACAATATTAACTAAACAAGCTTTAATATATTTGTTAAATTCTTTTATGGTGGAAAATAAGTATTTGGTCACCTACAAACAAGCAAGATTTCTGGCTCTCACAGACCTGTAACTTCTGTAAGAGGCTTCTCTGTCCTCCACTCGTTACCTTTATTAATGGGACCTTTTTGGACTCGTTATCAGTATAAAAATACACCTGTCCACAACCTCAAACAGTCACACTCCAAACTCCACTATGGTCAAGACCAGAGAGCTGTCAAAGGACACCAGAAACAAAATTGTAGACCTGCACCAGGCTGGGAAGACTGAATCTGCAATAGGTAAGCAGCTTGGTGTGAAGAAATCAACTGTGGGAGCAATTATTAAAATGGAAGACATACAAGACCACTGATAATCTCCCTCGATCTGGGGCTCCACGCAAGATCTCACCCCGTGGGGTCAAAATGATCACAAAAACGGTGAGCAAAAATCCCAGAACCACACGGGGGGACCTAGATTGACCTGCAGAGAGCTGGGACCAAAGTAACAAAGGCTACCATCAGTAACACACTACGGGACTCAAATTCTGCAGTGCCAGACGTGTCCCCTTCTTAAGCCAGTACATGTCCAGGCCCGTCTGAAGTTTGCTAGAGAGCATTTGGATGATCCAGAAGAGGACTGGGAGAATGTCATATGGTCAGATGAAACCAAAATAGAACTATTTGGTGGGTGGAAACATCATGCTTTGGGGCTGTTTTTCTGCAAAGGGACCAGGATGACTGATCTGTGTAAAGGAAAGAATGGATGGGGCCATATATCGTCAGATTTTGAGTGAAAACCTGCTCTAGAGGAGATCTGCATGGAAGAATGGGCCAAAATACCAGCAACAGTGTGTGAAAACCTCGTGAAGACTTACAGAAAACATTTGACCTCTGTCATTGCCAACAAAGGGTATATAACAAAAGGTGTGTTCGATTTAACGCAGCGCTGCGCAGCTCGATCAAATTCTGACTTGAAGCAGTGCATGCCGGTTAGAAATTTTGTCCGACTTGAGGCGGCGCCGACGCCCCGTGACTGTCACGTGTGGCAACAAAGTACCGCGATAGCGATTCGAGAGCAGCCGACTGACTCAGCCGGTGCAGTTTCTTCAGAGCGGCTGCAGGAGCTCTGATGACCACATGACTGTTTCACGATTGGCCAGATTCACCGCATGACAACGATCACGTGTGTTTTGGGTTTATTCTAACATCCTGAAGTCCGATAATGCTGACAAATCTGTGTTTTTAGAACAGTAAACGTGTTTTTACTGTAGTCGCAATGTTATATTGAGTCAGATTTTTCTTATAAAACACTGATAAAAGCATATATAACCCCACTTTATTAGTATTTAAACAGTATGTTGAACATTATTCTTGTTCAGATGGCGCTGTATTAAGCAGTATATGAAACGTGTTTCTGTTGCTCATGGAAACGCTTTTGAAAAGTCTGTGTATTTGATAAATATTGCATTTAATTCACTTCTTCTGAGATAGAGCATGCAAACACTGCGAGAGCTTCACTGACGAGAGTAAAAAGTGTCTGTCTTGACGCCTCCGTTTTCAACTCCGCCCCCAACTGCTCTCGGCTACTGTCGCTGATCGCCGTCTGTAGCCGTAGATGAAGTCGAACACACCTAAAGTCTTGAGATGAACTTTTGTTATTGACCAAATACTTATTTTCCACCATAATTTGCAAATAAATTCTTTAAAAATCAGACAATGTGATTTTCTGTTTTTTTTTTCTCATTTTGTTTCTCATAGTTGAGGTATACCTATGATGAAAATTACAGGCCTCTCTCATCTTTTTAAGTGGGAGAACTTGCACAATTGGTGGCTGACTAAATACTTTTTTGCCCCACTGTATATATACATGTGTATAACTAATGTGTATACACTTCTCCAGGCACCACTACACCACTGCATGTAACTACAATTAAATTCAATTTCTTACTTTCACTTTTTAAAAAAATCATGAGGTTAACTTAGACCCTGCTTGTGGTCAGTCTGCACAAGATTTAAGATCTTTAAATACAAGACCAAGCATTTGATTGTCAGAGCGTCAACGAATCTTTCTACAGCATTGTTGGCAGGGCGGCCAGAGCAAATTTTGACACTCTCACCGGCGGCGGTGTGAACGCACAGTAATGATTAGCCCTAACGACTCCCCTGGTCCCACATATAGGATTCTTATTTCTGTGCCCTTGGGAGTTCGGTCCCACATGTGGGATTTAGAACGTTCGGTGACATCAGGCAACTGCCAAATTCAAACTGGGTTTTTGCTCCTTCGCTGAGAGGGTGCTCGCTGCAGAGCCAGATGGGAGGTAATGGGTGGAGATAGATACCAAACCACACCCTAACCCTGCCCCTTACCCTATCCTAAATCTAACTCCACCCATTAGTTCACAAAGAGGTGGAGCAGGACATCCAGAGAGGGGGAGCTGGAGGTCATTCGGCTCTGCAGTGAGCAGTACTTGCCTTCGCTGGCACTGCGCTTGTCATATAATCACAATTATGCAGTGTTTTCAACCACATAATGTTTATTTTAGGTTTCAGACATTTAAATACACATACACACTAGTAAAACAATACATTTAGACTTTGATTTAGAGTTTGTAAAATACACATGGATTACTACGGAAGCAGCAATAACAAACCATCCAAGTATAATTTGCCGACGTATTTGATTCACATAAGATACACATAGTGTAAGTAACGATATAATTCACTCCCACTCCTTTTTCACTTCACCAGCTACTTACTTGCATGTATTTCGGGAGAAACTGGTGAATTTATGTGCTGTAAATCCGGCTGACAGGACTCTCTGAACGGCAGCGCGAACAAACATGGCGGCGCCCATCTCACCTTATAGATCACGATCCAGATCATTTATAAAGGTTTTAAAATGGCAAAATACATTCACTTACACGTATTCGTGTAAGTGAGAGAAACAGTCACTAATGAGGCATCTATGTATACATATGGTTTGAAACATGTTAATATTATGCTAGCAACAGAATCATGTTAATTTTGTTTTATCTTGTGCTAACATGTTGTTAACATGATGCTAACATGATTAGGGTTAAAGGAAGGAAAAGAGACTCATCTAAATTGTGTGGTTTCCCAGTTTTGGCCATCCAATGAGAGATAATGTACGATGCATAAAGAGCTCCCTTATTCACTATAGTGGCTTTCTGGCACAGTGATTTGTGTTTAGTTGTCAAGTGTCTTAGCATTTTGGAAGGTTTAAGACTCTCTTTTGCTAGCACCTCACCACAAATCACACCATGTGGTCAGCAGTCCCCGGGATTGCTGGTCTGTGTGAAGCCACATTCCAAGTACGTATCATCATATTTTCTGCTTTTGGCCTTTTTCCCCTTTGATTCATTCTCAGCTGGGCACTTTTTATTGTCAGCACCAATTAAAAACCGCTTCATGTCTAATTAGCAGTCATAATGGGCTAATAATGCGAGTACTTCCATTCAGCAGGGGGGGAAACGTTGAGCATGAAATGAGAAGCAGAGAAGAACGAAAAATCTGACCACAGGCACACGGTCACAAAAATAAATGCATCCGTTTCTATTCCTCCTTTCTCTCAGTCTGGTATTTATCTCTCATCACATCTATTTTAACATGTTTTTGCATGCTTGACTGTTAAACCACATGAGTTTTCTGACATGTACTTACCCACAGATGTTTGGCCAGATTCAGGTGTCTCATTTGGTTCAGACAAAGATTTTACACAAAGACATGCTTAGTTTGAAAACACCCCCATATATCCTCATTTACTATTCCCTACAGTCCACTAAAAGAAGTGAATGAACATGAGTGTGTGAATACGGACACTGAGAGTGTGCTTGCTGTTTAATAATTACTTGAAAACTTGGCAGCTATTAGGACTTCACATGTACATTGGCTGGTCTGATAAATGTTCTATTTTAACTCTATTTGAGTGTAAGAAACTAAGAATTTTGTTGAGGCAGCTGTTGTCAGATTTTGTGATTTTGGATTTGAAATTTAACTGGATGAGCAGCTAAGGCAACCACAGATGAGTTCAGTAAGAATCTGCAGCTTTTTTTCTGAGGATTTCAGGTTTTATATGAACAAAACATATATTTTTGTGCAAACATAGAAGCAAGTGATCAACTGATAGCAGAAGAGAAAGAGGCGGTAACACTTTAAAAACTGTAGAGACACTTTAACCAAAAATGTGCTGCGGTTTTAATGCGATTCTGCTAAATAAAAGCCGATAAGCGCTCAGGAGCTAAAAGTGTCAAAAAAGCTGCAGTTACTTCTGCTTTTATGCATGCAAAGATGTGTGAGATATAAGTGTGAAAAACAGAACAGAAACTGACCAGTGCATCGGAAAGTTTGCTTTTAATATTGAATCACATATATATTATATATAATGTTTTTGATTCAGATTTGATCTGGTCATCATCACTGGAAGCTTCTCTAATAACTGTTCAGTATATAGCTCAACGATTTGTGTTTGATCAGGAAATATTAAAAGACTTTGTTATATAGCAGCTCAGTTTCCTCTCTGAACTCTGATTTTAAATGTCTTTAATGTTTTATCATAGTGATGGTGATTGAATTCATCTTTGTTTCCAGAGATGGGTTCATCAAATGGTCTTCTCACAGTAACGTTGTGCTTTAGAAATATATGGACATTCTTAATACTTGCATTTTGAGGACTTTCACTGTATATGTATTTTCTGTATATGTAATTCTTTTACAGTTTTTTGACTGGTGGTGTGTATTGTTGTCCTTTCTTTCTTCTCTTCTGGTTAGTGTGGTCTGTTCACCCCTGCTGGTAGATACCTAGTGTATAATTACACTCTGGGAAATGAAGGGGAAACCTCCTCATCTGAAGGACATTTAAATGTATTTGTGTATTCTGGTGAAATTAAAGTATTTACAAGCAACATATGAATTGAAAATGTTTTATTTTGTTATATTAGATGTTTCTTTATTTGGATGCTTTTTGTGATGTTTTACAGCAACATATGATTCATATGAGTACACATTCCATGTGTAGACCTACATTGCCATTGATTTTTTGTCAATAGCTGGCAACAGCCCTGGGTTTTTCTAATGATCCTGAAGACATTAATTTGCATACTCAGGTGTGTTTGATTAGGGTTAGAGCTAAACTGCAGAAAAGTAAATCTCGCAAGCTAGAAGTCCCTTTGGGTTCAATTGAGTGGCTAAAGAACACAAAACCTACCTAGGCCCAAAGGTACAAATGTTGCTCTGGGCACAAATGGGCTGGTCCACCCTGGGTCATCATGGGATTAATGTGGGCAGTCTGCTAGTGTGGGCTGCTCACAGAGAGCCCACGGTGAGCCCAAAGCTGTGGGCACTGTCTGGGCAAGCTTGCACCGGGCCTGTTTAGGTTTGGTGTGGGCTGGCCCTAGCCCACTGTGCCTGTAACATGTCAGCATAGGCCCCAAAGGGACATGTTTGCAGGGTAAGCATTCAGAAACCAAAAGTGTCATGAAAGATGCAGATATGTCTGTTCTCTGTATAAATTTGGGTGAATGCTAAATGTAAACTTATCAAACTTGATTTTTCATTCTTTTACTTTTTTGTAAATTAATTCTGATGAATGAAAATGACAAATGACTTTCTGTAGTATTACTGTGACTTTTGATGCATTTATTGTGATTCTGAATGTCATTGTGTAAATGGTTTAGTCAAACATCACATACAGACAAGAATCTATTTTTAAATCAGCTGAATCTCATTTTAACTCAGTTGGAGCGCCAACTAGTGACCAAATATGGAAAAACAAGGCCTTGAAATAAACATATAAAAACAATATATATTTTACCAATAAATGATTCTTTTTTTTAATGCTTTCAGGACGATGTTGTACAACAACATGACTTTCATAATGCAGATGACTTAAGCTCCCTCTTGTGACTGAATATGGAAAAAAACATTTCATTTTAAATGACCTTTTAAGGAACACTCCAGTTTTTTTGTTTTGTTTTGTTTTGTTTTTTAAATAGGCTCATTGTCCAACTCCCCTTGAGTTAAACAGTAGAGTTTTACCATTTTCAAATCCATCCAGCCGATCTCCGGGTCTGGGGGTAGCACTTTTAGCATAGCTTAGCATAGATCATCGAATCCGATTAGACCGTTAGCATCTCGCTCAATAATGACTAAAGAGTTTCGATATTTTTTCCTATTTCAAACTTGACTTCTGTAGTTACATTGGGTACCAAGTCTGACAGAAAATTAAAAGTTGCGATTTTCTGAGCTGATGTGGCTAGAAACTATACTCTCATTCCGGCATAATAATCAAGGAACTTTACTGCCGTACCATGGGTGCGTGCAGCAGGCGCAATGATATTATACAGCGCCTAAAAGTGACTGGCATTAAGTTGCAGAGTTGCAGCTGGCAGAGTTGACGGCTACGTAATATCATTGCACCCATGGTACGGCAGCAAAGTTCCTTGATTATTACGCCAGAATGAGAGTATAGTTCCTAGCCATATTGACCTAGGAAATCACAACTTTTTTTACATCGTCTTTGTACACGATGTAACTACAGAAGAGTCAAGTTTTAAATAGGGAAAATATCAAAACTCTTTGGTCATTTTTGAGTGAGATGCTAATGGTCTAATCGGATTCAATTATTTATGCTAAGCTATGCTAAAAGTGCTACTGCCAGACCCAGAGATCGGCTGAACGGATTCGAAAATGGTAAAACTCAACTGTTTAACTCTAGGGAATTTTCTTGACTATTTTTAGAGAAGGGGGAAATTAGAGAAGAAATGTCCACAATCTGTTCAATTTTTTTGTTAAGGCTTCTACAGCTGAAGCTGATTTTGCAACAACTCATATGTTAATGTACACATTTTGGATTCTGCATTTATTTACATTTATTCATTGAGCAGACTTTTATCTAGAAAATAATTACTGAAGACACCACCAGGCCATTAATAAACTACTATATGAACTGTGGTAATATAGTGAAGTTGCATTACAAATAAATAAATAAATAAATAAATAAATAAATAAATGCATTTAAATCTTATCATGGCTGTGGATGTCTCTGTTAAAGGCCTGCTGTTCAACGATTCTAGGCAGATTTTGACCACTACAGTCTGTGGGGTGGGGGAACATGAGTGTGAAATGAGAAGCTGAGACGAAAAACAAGTGACCACATTCGCTCGGTCACAAGAAAATAAATGTGTGAACATTAGTCAGATCCACTCTGCACTAGCTTGATCTTTATCTCTCATCACAACTATTTTAAAACATTTTCACACGCATGTCAGTTTAACCCCATGATGCACAGATGTTTGGCCTGATCAAGCAGGTCCATTGTCCTGCAGCTTGTAAAACTGTTGTTTGGTTTTGGTCAAATAGTTTTCCACTCTCCACAAACCACAATGAAACTCCACAGACCAACTAAATCACAGACACCAGCCACATCAGTCACTGAATCACCACATGAAACAATTTTCAGCAAGAGATCTGAATCCAAAAGCTTTACATGAACAAAATATGCATTTTGTGCAAATACAGAAGCAAGATGTTTGTTCTTCAGCCTCATTATTGTGATCTGATACAAAAGAACATTAGGTTTGCAAACACCAACACAACATGCTTTTGATCTGCTGTCATTCAGCTCTGGCCTTCAGTTACTTGTTGATTTGGTTTTATATTTACACAGATGCATTTAGTAGATACTTGGCTTATAAGTGGCTTATATCTTACATCAACTGTAGTCTTACTGACTGAATATTCCTTGCATGGTCTTGCATTCCCCTTATGATTGATCAAATACACTGCATCCCAAAGTATAATATCATACAGGCCATCATTCTATTATACTTACAATTGTTCATTTAGCACACCCTTTTAACAAGAAAATAAAACAGACTAGGCTTTTTTTTTTCAAAATAAATAAATAAACATACATATGTACATAAACAAGAATGACTTGACAAGAGATTAAACTTTTAGTGAATACACATTGAAACCTTAAAAACATATTTTAAAAGGTGACAAACATTAACCTCATCATGTCGGTGGGTGTTTCTGTTGAACACAAACTGTAGTTCTAGGAAGATGTTGGCCACTAGAATGAAAAAAAAAGTTGACAAACTGAGAAGAACAACATCTGACCACAGAGTCATGAAAACTGTTTGACCACAGTCACAGTCGCAAAAATAAACGTGTGAACATTAGTCAGTTCTTCAGTTTATATTCCACTCTGCTCTGGGTTGATCTTTATCTCACATCACAGCTATTTTAGCACATTTTTTAAACATGTCTGTTGAACCCCACGATCCACAGATGTTTGGCCTGATCAAGTATCTCCATGGTGTTCAGCTGTTATAATCAATGTTTGGTCCAGTGGTTTTCTGCTTCCCACAAACCATAATCAAACTCCACAGACCAACTAAACCACCAACATCAGCTGCATCAGTCACTGAATCACCACATGAAAGAGTCTTGTTCCTTCAGCAAGAGATGAGTTCAATACAACAATCTGAATGATTCACATCAACAAAACATGTATTTTGTGTGAATATAGTAGCAACTGATCAATTGAGAGCAGATGAGAGAACTGCAAGTGTTGAGACACTTTAACCTTTAAACACAAAGTGGTTTAATAAACTTCTGCTGATATAAATACATAAAAACAGTAATTTAAGAAACTAAAGCTTTCAGGAGCCAAAAAGATCTTGATACTTCTACTTTTATACATGTGAACATGTGTGAGAGAGATGGAGTGTGAAAACCAGAGAAGAAACTGACCAGTGCTTTGGAAATGTTGTTTTAATACTAACCAATAGCATTCAGATCTGCTTTATATAACATAATCAAATCATGTTTGTTTTTTCAATCAGTCAATGTCAATCAATATCATTAAAAAAATAAATAAATACAGTACAGTACACAGATAATGAGACCTTGTACAGGATCTACACATCTGTGTTTAGTGAAGAGACAAACTAATTCTGATGATTTAATATTACTCACTTCTGCTTTATTACTTTTTTTGAACAATTTTGTCAATTTTGATCATTTAAAAATGATTTTTGAAAGTTTATTGTGATTATAAAAGTCACTGTGTGAATGATATTGACTAAAGGTCAAAAGGTCAAACGTCACACAGTTTATCATTATGGGAATTAAACAGGTTATTAGGTGTTTTTATTTATTTATTTATTTATCAACAAATAAACATTCCAGACTCTTTGTTCAATTTCAGATTCAGTCATTTTAACTCAGTTTAATGGTATACAGACATAACATAAAGACCCTGCTGGAGCGCCAACTAGTGTCTGAAGATGGAAAACCAAGGCCTTGTGGATTCTTCAGTTTTTTTGGAAGCGTATATGAAAAATTATTATTTTGAGTGTTTCATATTTTGAAAATTATTTTATGAGTGATGTAATTACTGCCGGTTTATAATTTTAAATCAGATTTGTTGAGGTCATCATCACCAGAATCTCTCGGGGAAAAGCTGTGTATTATTCAGTGATCTGTGTGTTTGATCAGGAAATATTAACATTATATAGCAGCTCATTTTCCTCGCTGAACTCTAATGAAATATCTTTAATGTCTGTCATACTGCTGTTGTTTGAAATCCTTTGTTTCCACAGATGAATTAATGAAACGGTTTTCTCCAAACAACACTGTCATTTTAAAATACATGGACATTCATAATACTTGAATTTTTGAGCATTTTCATCATATATGCATTTTCAATGGCTCATGGTATGTATTGTTTGCTCGTTTTAGGTTAGTAGTGTATGGTCTGTTCACCCCTGCTGGTGGATGATGTAACTACACTTACCTACAAACACATCTAACTCAAAATCAGGACGTGCAATGCCCTTCTTTGAATGTCATTCAAACATAAATGTGTAGTCTGATGAAATAAACGTATTTTGTAGCAACATGCACAACTGCAAATATTTTAATGTTTTATATTTAACCAGTGACTGATTCTTTTTAGATGTTTTCATGATGTTGTAGTACAACATGTGCCTCTCCTAATGCAGATGATGTTGCTTTAGCTCCCTCTTGTGACTGAATATGGAAACACATGACATTTTTACTTGCCCTCACTGATATGTCAGGCCTTTAAACACTGATGTATGGAGATTTATTCAATGATAGCTTATTTGAATTGTTTATATATTAATCAATATCAATCCAAGTCCATTTCAAGGAAAGTCTGCTCACTCTGCAGCAATATTTGAAAAGCATCTGGGCAGATATTTTGGGCATCCATGACCAAGTCCAGTCTATTTGAATGGAGAAATCTTGAAATCTTAAATCCTTCATAAAACTGAAGCTCTCAGGAGCCAAAAGTGTCAAGCAAACTTAAGTTCTGCTTTTATGCACATGAATGTGTGTGAGAGATATAAGTGTGAAAAACAGAGCAGAAACTGACAACTGACCACTAACAAGTGTTGGGAAGGTTACTTTGGGAATGTAATAGGGTACAGATTAAAAATTACTTGATTTAAAATGTAATAAGTAGTGTAACTTTTCAATTACTTTATTAAAGTAATGGAACTTATTACTTTTAATTACTTTTTGATTACTTTTCGAAATTTCTAATATTTTCAACTGTTAATGATTTTGAAACATTTAAACCAGGCAGAGTGAACTTTACAGAAGCACTCAACACTGATTACTGTCAGACTGTTCAAAATCCTTTATCACTTGAATTAAGATTGTAATAAGTAAGGGATAATATACATCTTTATTTTGCGATAACAACTGGCTGAATGGACATTATCCCACTTATTACACAGCTGCTTGATAAGATTATTTAGATGTCTCTTGTCAAAATAATTAGACAACTTTTCAGTCATTTTAAAGCGGTTTATAAGGATCCTGCTGGAGCAATAAACTAGTGACCGAATATGGAAAAACAAGGCCATAGAAACTGGAAACTTGGTAAATCCTTGTCTTAAGTGTTCAAAAGTTCAAAATTTTAGTCATTTAACACTAGAACCGCCAGAGGTCGCTGTATACCTAAAACCGCCATGCAGGTAAATTTTACCCACGCGCAAACAAGTGTTTTGATATGGCTAAAGAAGATTTTATTTCACTGTATTATGCCACTGCCTTGATAAAGAAGTGTCTAGTGTCATAAAACATGACTGTCTAGTCATCAACTTATATTTTTGCCCTGTTGTTTTGTTTATAGATTTTTATGCAGCCTACAGTCCGTTTTCATAACAGTCAAACATAAACAAGACTACGCTGACAAAGGGAATTAAAAGGAAGTAACTACATAACTGTGTGGTGTAACATTAGAATTCGTTGTCATTATTCAATAAATTAAGACAATTCATGTTATTTAAATTACTAAAGTAGCCCATAGACGACAATGTGTAATAATAACTGGCGCACGCTGCATATGATGATGTCAAATTCAAGTGCAGAGCTTCACCTAATGAATGATCAATTTGTTTACTTATATCATTTATAATTTGAATAAGAGAACAACACAAATAAACTTAGGGTAATAAAAAAGATTAATTACATAGATCGTTTTTCAGGAAACGGACAGACTATAATAAATAGCAACACAGTAGCGAACAATAAACAATAGAAATTGCAAAACAAAAATTAAATAAATAATCCAACGTTTTAACAATATGTGTAACGTTAAGCTAAAAAAACCAAATATGAGATGGCTGTCAGATGAGCCGTCAGATGCTGAGCGACCCATGACGCATAACAGACTCTCCAATAATCATGGTATTTAGAGTTTCTAATACCTCTTCGTCAAAAATCAGCTTCCTTCTTTTACTCATATTGACTTTATTTATGAAACTGATAACCACTAATTCAGTGAGTAAAAGGCGCTGCCTAGAAATGTACAATGTAAAACATAACCGGCAAGATTGTGACAGTGCGAAAATATAGGCATTATATAGTGGGTAAATTTGACCCGCGATGGCGCTTTTAGGTATAAATGCTCCGATTTTTCGATCTGGTATTATCTAAACACTTTTTGTTATTGAGAATTTGCTAAGGACTGTATTTGTGCTGGAACAGGTGGATTTGTATCCGCACTGGTGTGTTGGTAAGAACTCAGTTGAACCAAAATTAGGAGTTTACTGTTGATTAGGTTGAGTGGTAACCATGAGTGGTCTGAAAATACCAAAGAATAATAACAATTATTAGATATACAGTTGATTAAATAACATTTGCACAAGCAGTAATACAGGTTACATTATTAGAGTGGTTGCAGTACACAAACGTCCACAAGGTGGCATTGTGATCTCAGTTATGGCATTAAATATGAAGGACGCCATTACTGTGTGTTAGGAAACTGCGCATAATATAATATACACACAAATATAAACAGATAACAATATAAATCGCCATCCAAAGGGGTTTCTCATATTATGAAGACACTCAGGCTTTGTTATGCATATTGTAACAGGCAAACTTTGGCGATTAGGCGCTGACGCGGGTTATCGCGATGGCCGGTTGACTAACTCGTAACTCAAAGACCACAAAGCGGCGTTCAAACACAAGTGAGATGATCACAACATAACAGGAACAAACAACTTACTTTCTAGGCATTTACTCGCTCATGTAAGTCCACTAACGAATGGAAATTAAAGATTAGTTCTGGAGCATTCACAGTTCGTCTCTTCACAGTTCGACTTCGAGGCTCTGACTGACGTCATTCAATAAACTGTGCTCTGATTGGGTTGATCCTTTGTGACACTTTTTACCACCAGGGGATTTAGTACGGGTAAAATTGACCCCGTGGCGGTTCTAGTAGTGTTGGGTTTGAGTCCACCTAAGTCGAGTCCGAGTCTTTTACCAATCGAGTCCGAGACGAGTCCGAGTCCAGTCCATTCGAGTCCAAGGAAACACTACTGTTTGTCAGTATCTTAACATTGTTTTAACATTGTGCCCAAACTCGGTCCTGGAGGGAGGTGGTCCTACAAATTTTAGCTCCAGACCCAATTAAACACACCTGAACCAGCTAATCAAGCTTATTCTAGGCATACTAGAAACCCCCTGGCCCTGGCAGGTGTGTTGAGGCAAGTTGGAGCTAAACCAAGGACCAGGACCAAGTTTGGGCACCACTGTTTTTAACCTTTACAACTAGAAAAATGCAATGTCAGTTGAAATGTAAGAAAAGCAAACCTCTAGTGGATCTTGCCATTTTGATTTTTGATTTCACAACATCTCATAAGTGTCCATGCTCTGCTTAGCAAACTTAAAGTCATGTGACAGAAGTTACGGCTGATCTATGTAATGTGACATATTTCAGAGTGAAGCAGGTTTTAGAATGTGATAAATTATAGGGCGGGACTTGACTTTATTCATCGATGTAGTAAATGTATAAATTTAAGGGTGGGGTAAAGGAGTAGGTATCTTGGTGAATGGGACCTTAAGAGCAGAAAACATGTAGCCTCTTGCAACACCTCTTTTATTTCTGATTGTGGCTGTGTGCGTTTTGGGTTGTATTTTTTTTTTTTCCTTGAATGAAAATGAGGCTGTGAGGGATAAACCTAGTCTTTACAATGGCGCACACTGTGTATAAGCCCTACCTATACTTTCCATAAGTCACAGCAACTCACACCTGTTTTATTTTTGAATGCATTTATAGTTACATTAATTACAATAAATTACATTATATAAGAAATAATTGATGATGGGCCATTTAATTATCAAAAAATCATGCACACCCAAGATGGTTTTGGACCCATAAAAACTATTGCTGCAAAGATGTTAGAAAAATTATTTTTCTTTCAAGCTAGAAACTGCCACCATGTTTAAATAATAATAATTTCAATACAGAAAAAACTAAATCAACTAATGTAAGTAAAACATTCTCAAAGCTCAAGGTTTTATTTATTTATTTATTTTTTTTTTATGTAGGTCTATATAAAGGCTATTACAGAAATAGACTACAGACATTTCATGAAGTAATAAATGTTAAAATAAAACACTGCAAAATCTTCACTGTATACATTAAAGATAATTCTTATTACAGTTAATAAGTGATTCAGTCAAGAACAGTGAGTGATTTTCTCTTTTTCTTTTGTTGTTTGATTATTGTTTGACGTGGTCGGCCGCTGCAGGTTTACGCTGCTGTCGCTTTAAGATCTGACGCACAGATCAAATATTTTGACGCATCAGTATTTCTCCCAACTGTTCAGGTTTATTAATACAAAACCACTTCATTTACATTAATAGTGTCCAATACGAGCATGTGTGTAGCAATAACAGAACTTATTAGAAACAGAAGTACCTACATGATTTTTTTTTTTTTTTTTGGTTAATGCATCTTTGTTGCTTAGTGATATAATTATACAACATATTAAATGTGGACAAAACACATAATAGCATATAATGCACAAAACCTGTGCAATCAAATCTATAGAAATTTCTTCTTTTCTGGAATTATTGTTGCCAGAAGCCCATCAACCACTGGACTTCCATGACTGATGAAATGACACAGAGAGTACCTTTCGATTTTAAAAGAAATTGCGGATCCATCATTGTTAGCATTTTCAAGCTGATATTGGTCAGTGAATTCTCGTTTTTCATTTTATTATTTAGCCTAATAGTTATTTGAATTACATGCTAAAGAGGTACTTGTTGAACTTTTATATACCAGCATGTGAATGAGTTGCGGCGAAGCTCATGAAAAGAATGTTTTGTTTAACAGTGTATTGGCAGTCTGTGCGATTCTCTTCGCGAAACACAAACTATATCTTTTGTGGAGCCTAATGAATTCAAACACAATATAGAACAGAGAATATATATATTCATTTTTAATCAATTATTATCAATTACAAATGGCTGTAAGAATGGGAATGTTAAAATATTTAAGGCACAGTTGTTGCATGACAACCTAGCCCATTATTATTTGCTCATGGAAACAATGACGAATAAAATGTGTTATATTTGGCTAGTGGAATAGAGTGTGGGCAGAAACATAAATTGGTGCTTACAGTATATGCTTACAGTTGTCCTGTTTCCTCTTTTATTCCTCTTTTTTTCCACTTCAGGCTGCCTGTCAGATTTGTCCACTTCATTGTTTAACGTGCGTGTTTATGCATGTCTACAGATCTTTCAGTTCATTCCTAAATTGTCCAAACTCAGCTTCCATAGGAATGGATTAAAAATGCTTGTGTCCCGCGTTCTGCTCCACTCCAGATCATGCATTTTTTTTAATCTACAGCATCGCGAGGATGCACTGCACCTGTTTGAAAAAGGCGGCCAAGGCACAAAAAGCGTAATCAGTGTAATGAAAGAGAGGGCCTCATAGCGGGGATAGAGAGATGTCGCTGCGTGGTATAGCAATTTAATTTCTGTTTATTTAAATGGTCATCGGGGGCCCCCTTAAAATGCGGGGCCCCAGGCATTTGCCTGCCCCATTGCTACGCCTCTGATTAGAAGCGAACTCTGTATTCACACACGGACCGAGAGGCGCGTTCTGTGATCGCGCTTTGAGTGTGTGCGCACATAAACCCGTCGGCTTTCAAGTAGCTACTGGACAAGACTTTTGTGATAATGCATTGAGTCAGTGACATTTCCGTCAACTGTCTCTGGACTCGGACGGACTCGGGATATTTTCCGAGTCCGAAAGGCTTGAGTCCGAGTCAGGTCCGAGTAAAAATGCATCCGAGTCCGTGACAAGTCCGAGTCGCCTAAAACTTGTACTCGAGACCGGACTCGAGTACGAGTCCGAGTACCCCAACTCTAGGTTCTAGTGTTAAATAACATGAATTGTCTTAATTTATTGAATAATGACAATGAATTCTAATATTACACCACACAATTATGTAGTTACTTCCTTTTAATTCCCTTTGTCAGCGCAGTCTTGTTTATGTTAGATTGACTTATGAAAATGGACTGTAGGCTGCATAAAAACCTATAAGAAAAACAACAGGGCAAAAATATAAGTTGATGACTAGACAATTTTTTTATGACACTAGACACTTCTTTATCAAGACAGTGGCATAATACAGTGAAATAAAATGTTCTTTAGCCATATCAAAACACTTCTTTGCACATGTGTAAAATTTACCTGCATGGCGGTTTTAGGTATACAGCGACCTCTGGCGGTTCTAGTGTTAAAACTACACACACACACACACACACACACACACGTTTGTTTTTGTGAACTGTGGGGACTTTCCATAGACTTCTATAGTTTTTATACTGACCAAACGATATTGTCTATACCCTAACCCAACCCTAACCATAAACCTACCCCTTACACTGTAAAAATATTTTCATTCACATAAATAAAAAGATTTAGGTTCACATCTATATTTTATAATTTTAGCCAATGAAAAATAAATAACTTGCCCTAAACAATATTTTTTTATGTCTATGAAAACTATTTTATAAAACTTGACACAAAGTATATTTTTCTTGTTGAACAAAGTAAATTAATTTAAATTCATTTTTTGTTTAGATCAAAATAATATTGTTTAGAACAAGTTATTTATTTTTCATTGGCTAAAATTATAAAATATAGATGTGAACCATTACCCTAAAATTTTTTAATTAGTTGAATGAAAACATTTTTACTACATCTACATCAGTTGTTTTACTATTTCAATTTGTTAAACTATAAAAATTAAGAAAAACAAAAAGCGATATGCAATATTCTGTTTTATTTTAATTCAATTCCAAAGGTTCATTTAAAAACACAACAAAACACAAAGTTTTTCTGAAAACGTTTCTACATAAAACATAAAAACACTAGTTTAACAAACTTTTTATGGTTTTATTCCACTCTCAGTTCACAATTTTGGCAGTACTGAATTTTATGTGCCAACTCACCTTTTCTGAGGTTGAGCATTACCTGCTGAGTAAAATATAAAGTGCTTTTCATACACTTAGTCCAGGTGCAGGGCATAAATCAGTCTGAAAACAATGGACACAGAAGGCCTGAGATCAGTCAGTCCATCCATTACAAAATTTTCTTCCAAGATGATTTCCACTCTAGATGGGTTTTGAGCGGTGGACTTTCTTGATCAACGCTGAGGATTGATAAGACATTGTGAATAATTATGAGTTCTACAAGGACATGAACGCTTTTCCCAAGTTAGAATCTTGTAATTATGGAGATCGCAACATGGGATGAATGCACTTACCTGGTTTACTGTAAAAAGAGCTGGCTTTTGAATTATCATCTGGGTGATGTCAGGCTTGTCAATGACAACTTTTCTGTGAAGAGCAAAAGTTCGTAAAAGAGCAAGTTAGTCTTTATAAGGGCATCTGACTTTGCATTTAATTGTGCAGTGTGCTGGTCAATAAAGTGATCATCCTCAGAGTCAGAACAGGGGGCTGTTATTTTTATTTATTGGATTTATTTAAGTTTATTTAAGTTAAATAACTTTTATTAAAAGGCCTTAAAAACTTTACTGGTGTGCATCTTGAGACAAGACAACGGCACTGACATATTTTAAGATGCGTCAGTAAAAATATTTTCAGTTAAGACCGCTTGAACATGCATTTTAGTCTGAGACTAGCCTTAAGTCTTGTCTGTGAAAACGGGGGTATAATGTTTAACACAGCTGTGCTCTCTTATAACAGTTATGTGGATCATACTTACACTTCCAGAGCATCTCTTCTATTTCTTGTTCCCTCCAAAACAAGACAGTCATTAAGAGGGCTCTCAGCCTAGATAGAACAGAAGTATATTCATCCGTTTATGTATTTATACGGTTAATTAACGGTTAATAAACGTACTTTTTCAAACAATAGCCACGTCTCAAACAAACGTGGTAATCTCTCCTCCACTGAAATCGCGGCTGCGGTATTAGTAAAACCAGTTTACACTCTTCACAAACAACTTCGAGTGAAAAAAGGAACGGGCGAAAAAAACGTCGCGTTTACTCGCTGGTTCGGTGTTCAAGCACGGGTCTGTCCGCTGCAGGCGAGTGAGAAAACGATCTAGCTAACGGAGAAATGTCCCATCATTTAAACAAAACCATTTTTGCCGAGCACAAACAGTTTTTTCGTGGGAAAGAAAGAACGATACAATGTAAATAGCGGAAAAGAACGCGTCCATAGAACTATCTAAAACAAAACTTCCACCTTCTCATCAAAGCTCCTTGAACTCTCACAGTGGCAGAAATGGCGTCGGTAACCGACAGCACCAGTGTGGGTGAGGCGTGGTCACGAGATGAATTAATAATTTTAATTTAAGTTAATTAACTTAACCTTGATTTTTTTTTTACATTCGTCAAAACAAAAATGTTTTAGTCAAGCTGTAAATTAAAAATATTTATATTTAATGTTTTGAACTAAAAAAAAAAAATATTATTTGAAAAATAAAACAAAAAATTGTAAACTGAATTGAAAGACAAATTATTAATTGGATGAGGAACTGCTTGAAAAACTTTTTTGCATCGTTACATTTTCAAATAAACATCATTTACTATTTTTAATCATTTGTTAACATTGCAGGGACCCCAGGCCGGGTTTTACTATCCTTGTGGGGACATTTGGTCCCCACAATGTAGCAAAAACAAGTACACACACACACACACACACATATACATCCCCAATAATCTGTATGTTAATCATTCAATATTTCCATATTCTGTTTTCATAAATGTGTTAATGGTACTTGAACCTGAAAAAAGTTAGGGAACTCCAAAGCCAACAATTTACATTAAGCAATTCATAATCAAAGACAAAGAGATTACATTCAAAAACATAATTTTTATTTGTTTATTAAATACAACAATAACAAAACAACAATTACAATAAACCTTGTGTGTTGTAATCTCGGCCTGTGTTCCTCTGTATGAAGTGTGTTTCTGTTCCTATTGTTCTGTGTTCACTCCCTGTGTTTATGCTGTTAGATTTACCTCAGATGCCAGATGTCATTCCTAGCACTGAAATCACACTCAAGTTGAGCATGTCCCAACAGAGAAGTCAGAAAAGCAAAATGGACCATTCTATGTTGTTAACAATTGTATGTTGTTAGTCAGTTGATTAAAAACACATACAAATCTGTATTTTGAAAAGATAACGCCATAGTGTCATGTCCACAAATAGAGGTTAGACAGTGGGGTAAGATGAGACATTTTTATTTATGTGGTCCTTAAAATAATAGAAAATGAGGCAGAAGTACAATGAAAGTATACATTTTAGGATGTTTCCTATCATTTTAAATGATCAGAATGTATTTTATGACAAAGGGTTCTAAAATTATGGCTTCTTATTTAAAAAAATATAGTGTTTCTGTGGCTCAATTTGCCCCAGGTTAGGGGTAAGTTGACCCAAGTCAATGGGTAAAACGAACAATCTGGGTGAAAACTGACCATCTGACTAAATCTGATTCAAACCCATGTGAAATTTTAAACATAATAATCAAAATTCATTTTACAATCAGTCATATTTCTTTTCTTAAAGCTAACTTAAAATAAAACCTGTCAAATGAAGTTTAACTTTCAGTCTTTGTTTAATTCTTTAACTGTATTTCTGAAACAATGTGTTGAACACCAAAATTTTAACCTTCCCAAAAACAGACTATTGAGAGAGTTTGTTGAGTAAAATTAAATAAAAACTAAATTAGAAAGAAGGAATAAATGTCAGTGAAACTAATAAACATTTTATTCAAAAGATTTTTGGCATGTTAGCTTTTCTGCAATGTCGAACAGACCATTAGGGACTACAGGTGGAAAGACATATTTGATTATAATGTTAAAGTGTTGGCTCCACTTATCACACAACATTTGGCTCACTTTGCCCCATAGCTGCCATTTTGCAAAAAAAAAAAACAAAAAACAAAAAAAAAGTAGCTAGCTCACCATTTCAGGCTAATATTTAGCTAAATGATTTGCATGATTATATATGTTGCTAAATATGCATCAATATTTGTAGACCAGGATAAATTTGCTTTGATGTCTTGTAACAAACTGAATTGCTCTGGGGTGCCAACTTATAAATTACTTATAAGTAAAAAAAAAACCCCAACAACTATTAGTCAGTTCTACATAGTAGTCTCAAGGATTAAAAAATAAATAAATAATAATAAAAACCTTGTGAACCCCTTTTTGAGCCCAAGACAAAAACAAACAAGAATACATCAGTTTCACTTGCATTGAGGTATATTTTCTATTTGCTCTCCTTTCTTGATATGCACTGAAGAAATTCAGACCGCTTGTACAAGAAATCATTCACAAAATAAAAACAGAACAGAGAAAGAAAAAAAAAAAAACCATACACTCAAAAAGTCAATGAAACAGTCAGATAAATTCACCAACTGACCTAGAGGTAGCTCTTTGACCCAAAAGTAATCTTTAACAGTATAATTAATGGAGTGTGATATAACCCTTTTTGAAAAACAGGCACTTGTTCAACCATTCACTCCAATCTTCAAATTTAAACACAGCTTACTGACTATTAAACAATTTGACCACAGTGATTCATTTCAAACAGTTTAAACCATTAATTACACAATTCAACCAGCTCAGGGATTTAATTCCAACAGCTCAAAATTCAATGATTCAATTCAAAGAGTTCAAAAATGCAGTAATTCATTTCAAACAGTTCAAAACTATCGGTGTCTCCATTCAAGCAGTTCGGATGTTCAATGATTCAGTTCAAACAGTTCAAATGTGCCGTGAGTCATTTCAAACAGTTCGAAAGCTCAATATGAACATCCAAAAATCTCAACAAGCGCTGACTCTTCACGGTTAACCTTTTAAAGAATAGAGTAGGGCTGCACGATTAATCGCACGATATTGTGAGGCGCGCTTAGTCAATGAAGCCGGTACTTTGATTAGTAGTGAAGCTCCATCACGTGCGTTCAGCTGGAGCGGCAATTAATACACAGAGCCGTAAATCACTGACAAGCTACGCCAAATCGCGCGCAAAATCGAATTCGATCGTGCGATTAATCATGCAGCCCTAAAAGAGAGTCCACAGTTCAAATAAGAAGAGCAACAACGATGATGGGTCTTGTGAATGGGCATCAAACACGTGAAGATTCGGCTGATGGATATTTCATTTTTACAAACAACATCTAAACCATCTTTAAAACGTTTAGGGGCATAGTACCCAGCTACCCTCACATATAGAAAATAAACAGCGAAATACTTGTATGTCCCGTAGCTTCAGTCATGAAGATTCAGCAGCCGTTTGTCAAGCGGGAAGCTCAATCTGTTCTATAGTCATGGTGAATTTAGTCCGTAATCACTTCAAAAGAACAAGATCGATTCTCACAGTACGCAGATTCCAGGCAATCAATCCAATCTCATCATCAGTCTCCTCCACCAGACCAATTCAAGACAGTTTAGAGGTAGGAAGAACATGGGTACATCTCACGTGTTCTACCTGCAGGTGTACATCCACTTCCTTTTATACTTCTCTAAACGAATCAACAGCGCTCCAAAACCACATCGCCCTCATGTGGACATTTTCAGTGACTAACTCGTCACAGTCTGTTATGCTAAAATTTTACTTTAACAAGCCAAACACAGTTTTTGTAAATGTGTGCTTTTCACTCCTCCCATGTATTTCTCCTTTTCATACAAATGATGTGTGATTCCAAAATACATGGTCACATGATAGTTTACAGTTGGCAAGATACAGGGGGGATACACTGGCTCAACTTACCCCACTCTCCCTGTGTGCACCACTGAGTTTACTACAATATATTATTATTGTTTCTCTTCTGTTGATGCACATTTGATGATTTGATTACTGTCACGTGTATGTTCCAGTTTAGTTCCTGTTTGCCCTTATTTGGTTTGGTTCCTGTTCAAATTATTAGCCTTGATTGCTTTATCCCTTCCATGTGTTGTAATTATCCTGTGTATATTAGTTCTATTTGTATTAATCTACTTGTTAGTGACTCGGTTTGTACGTGTGTTTGCCTGTTCATATGTTTGACTATTCCCTGCATTTTCATTTATTAAAGAGTGTTGTTTATTCCTTGCCTTGTGTGTTCTCCCTGCAAATATGAAACGTGACAATTACAGTCACCCATGTAACAGCTTAGTTAAAGCTCATACAATAATCAGAGGTTATGCTTGTATATATGTCTATCCCTCGATAGTTATATACCTATGTACAACTTGAATAAAGCTGAGACAATAACCAGAGGCTATGGCTAGTACTATGAAGTATGCCTGAACTATGCTAGTACTCCAGTAGTGTTTTGTCTAGCCCCCCATAGTTAATGCAAAATCATAACAGCTTAGCAAAAGTCAAGCAGTTAGTCAGAAATCTAGAATAACCTGAGATCTAGTATGCACTTAACCCTGAATGCAGATTTACAGTAACATACGGTTTCACTTGAGAAAATGGTTAGTAATTAGAGAGATCTGTATTACCCTTTAGTTTACTTCTTTTAAGAATGAGAGTATTGAACCAGATGCACAGAGTTAAATTTAAATGATACCAAACATGACTGTAAATATCACTTGCATTCATGCAGAACATTATATTATACTACTGACCATTCGCGAGTGAGCGAAGGGAGGATTGGTAAGGGGAAGGAAGAAGATGAAAAGGAACTAATACGTAGATAAGAGAGAAATTTCCTACATTTTCTCTCAGTGAGATGTGGAGACAGATGTCTGTATGTTAGTACACTGTGTGTGTGTGTGTGTGTGTGCACCTGGTATTCATCATGTTATGGGGACCAAATGTCCCAACAAGGATAGTAATACCAGTAAATTTTGACCTTGTGGGGACATTTGTGACGTCCCCATGAGGAAACAGGCTTATAAATCATGCAGAATGAGTTTTTTTGAGAAAGTAAAAGTGTGCACAGTCTCCTGTGAGGGCTAGGTTTAGGTGTAGGGTAGGTGTAGGGCGATAGAAAGTACGGTTTGTACAGTATAAAAACCATTACGCCTATGGAATGTCCCCATAAAACATGTAAACCCAACATATGTGTGTGTGTGTGTGTGTTTGTTGTCCGCCTCAGAAAATTAAAGTGTCTCAGGTTCTTTAAATCTTACATTTCATTTATCAAACACACCTGATTCAACTCATCACCTCATTAGTAGAGACCATGAGATCTGAAGTGGGTGTGTGTCATAAAATAAAATAAAATAAAATAAAATAAAATCATAAAACCTTCTCTCAACAGTTTCAGTGAAAGCACACCAGCAGATGGAATATGAGGGATTAATATATATATATATATATATATATATATATATATATATATATATCAAATTAAGCTAATCATATTTCTGTATATATATTTCTGTATATAATGCTGCTGACATACAGGAACTTGAAACTACAGCACAAAGTTCAGTGATGTTTAGATGTGTGGTCTGGTTGCTGATGGGATTGTTGATCACACAGCTGTAGGTGTTTTTATCCTGATATTCCACCTCCAGAGGTAGAGAGAGACTGATGCTGAGATCAGACACACTGATACTGGACAATAAACTGTTTCCTTTGTACCAGGAGAGAGTCACATCACTCACATTCACCACTGAACATAACAATGAACAATATGATGATGACGATGATGAATAACATAGTGGAGAGTCTCCAATAATGACAGGAATTGGGAGGTAAGCTAAAAAACATGACAATACTGAATTAAAATTCAATTAAATAATTAATGTTGATTATTCAAATATGTCATTATTATAATCTACAAAATAATGTGCACAAATTATCATAAAAGAATCTTTTATCATTTCATAATCTCAATAATTATGACAGTGATTAATGTCAAAGATGTGTATATATAACAGGTGAAATAATTCTCTACTCACCATAGACAGTAAGATTGAATGTGTTGAGCGTTTTCTCTGTTCTGCTGCTGGTGACTTTATAAAGTCCAGAGTCTGTGGTTCTGGTGTTTGTGATGGTCAGAGATCCAGTCTGATCCAGCTTCAGTCTGTCTCTGAATTTCCCATCAGCACTGTTATTAACTATTTTGGTCATATTGTTCTTTCTGTTGAATTGAGCGATGAGAATGTCTTTAGATCCAAATCTCCACATTATCAGATCGTCTCTCTGCATTTCAGTATCATCAGTGTTTAGAGTGACAGAATCTCCCTCCATCACTGACACTGACTTCACTTCATCAGCACCAAACACACCTGATCAACAAACAGAAACAGACACTTGAAGTTTTAGTCATTTTGAAACATGTAAAAATTGTCATTGCAAAACAGTTCTTACTCTGTACAAATATATATGAGGAAAAAAAAACTTGATAACACTTGAAAATATTAGAGGCAAAATAAATGATGGAAATAATAAATAACAGGCGGACAAATGATCAGGGCTGAAGCCATAAAAATACTTACCAGCCAGACTCCATGAGCACAAACAGAAGAAACGAAACACCTCAAACATTTTTTTTCAACACAACAGAACTTATAATAAGTCCTGACACTTTTGAAAATGTTTATTATTATTATTATTATTATTATTATTATTATTATTTTAAATGAATGAAGCAGTCGCTTGATGTGCTGTCGCTCTGTAGTGAAGTGGTTTAGTGAACCTGTACAGTCAGTGTAAATGAACTCCTCCAGTAGCACCTCCCTTCACACACACTGTACCTTCTCACACATATTTAGTAATGATTTATGTTTAAGCTTAGGGGAAAAAAGGCATCAAAATGAACAAAAATGCCCAGCAAAAATTAAATTTCAGAGGCAAAGTGCTATTTAAATGTGCAAAACATCTTTCCAAATTAGAAATTTGAAATTTACAAATCTGTTTATGTCTTCGTAAATTTGTTGTCTACAGAAGAAAAGCTTTAATACCTGTGGTTTCCCACCAAAATAAAAGCTGTACAGTTTAAGCAAAGAAATTAGGACAACCATAAATATTAGTAAATTTACTGTTGTGTAAAATAATAATAATAATAATAATAATAATAATAATATATTATTTTTTTCTTATTAAATATTATTTTTATTTTACAGTATATTAGTATTTTTAATATCATCTATGTTGCATTTAATAAATTATTATTATTATTATTATTATTAAGTAAAAACAAGAACAACTGTTTAATTCTAGTCTGAGACAATTTTAGTTTTTAGACAAGTTTAGTGTTTTGTTGTTGTTGTTGTTGTTTGTTTTTCTTATTCTTCTTTAGTTAAAAAAAAGTTTTAATGAAGTATTGGTTGGCAGTCAGAATGTTTTATTATTTTATTTTGATTATTTTAGAGAGCTCATGGTAGCTGGGTGGCTCAGGTAGCACTCAGCAAGAAAGCACCTGGTTTTGTGGCTGACTTAGGAATCTGTTCTGTGTGAAGTTTGCAGGATCTTTTTGATTTTGTAGTGGTTACCTCTGTATCCCTGTGATGGGCTGGCCACCTGTCCAGAGCATTTCCCTGCTTCAGCTCTCCTGTGACTCTACATAGAAGCAGCAGCATAGAGAACTGATGCGTTATCTAAATATGGAGTCTGAAGTTCATGTCTTTGTAAAGTAGTACTTTCAGTTCTCTCATTTCAACAGACATCTGACTAGATTTTGTAGGGACATTCTGTGTCAGTGGACAAAATCCTAATGTCTCATATCTGATGCATTTAGTTCAGCACATACATCTTTCTTAAGAACAACTGGCCTTGATCATATTTAATAATAGAAAATGTGAACATTTGAAACATGTCTTTTGAAACAGTTCACATTCTCTTTATTTAAGTTAACATGTTAAGAGGATCAGTCAGTGAAGGGAGGTGCTACAGGAGTTTATTCACACTCACTGTGGAGCTTCACTAAAACACTTCACTACAGACTGACAGCACACTGCTTCATTCACCTAATAATAATAATAATAACTTTTAACAATTTCAAGAGTGCCAGGGCCTGATTATTTTAATATTTCTGCTGTGCTGAAGAAAATGTTTGAGGTGTTTGTTTTCTTCTGTTTGTACTCATGGAGTCTGGCTGGTAAGTATTTTTATGGCTTCAGTCCACCTGCACATCATTCTGTTATTTATTATTTCCATCATTCATTTTGCCTTTAATATTTTCAAGTGTTATCAGACTAATATACTCAAATACTTTTGTAAAGAGGAAGAATTGTTTTGCAATGACAGTTTTAACGTTTCTAAATTTCTAAATTTCTAAAACTCCAAATGTCTTTCTGAGAAACTATTTCTATTTGTTGATCAGGTGTGTTTGGTGTTGATGAAGTGAAGTCAGTGTCAGTGATGGAGGGAGATTCTGTCACTCTAAACACTGATGTTTCTGAAATGCAGAGAGACGATCTGATAATGTGGACATTTGGATCTAAAGACATTCTCATCGCTCAATTCAACAGAAAGAACAATATGATCACAATATATAATAACAGTGCTGATGGGAAATTCAGAGACAGACTGAAGCTGGATCAGACTGGATCTCTGACCATCACAAACACCAGAACCACAGACTCTGGACTTTATAAAGTCACCAGCAGCAAAACAGATACACCACTCAACACATTCAATCTTACTGTCTATGGTGAGTAGAGAATTACTTGACTTGTTTGACATATGAGTGTTTTTCAGTGATTATAGCTGTATGGACTGTATGGAAAATAAGCATCTTAAACATTTGTAATAACTTTGCTTACTCCTTTTTGTTTAGCTAAAGCTAATTTTATAGCTAGCATTTGTGTGTCGTAGGAATTTAGCTTAATTTCTGCTTGTTTTGTTCACACATCACTTTTTATTGCATCTCAAGCTGTTTACTGACAATATTGTGCTCTTATTAAACAAGTGCACTAATATTTAATAACATTATTAGCCGAAAAAATGTTAAATATGGTGCAAATTACATCACAATAGATGTTTATGTGGTTTAAACTAATATGTATTTAAAAATATATACATATATATTAAAAAAAAAATTACCATTTTCAGTTAAGAATATACTTGATTTTAATACATTTTATAAAAAATAAATAAATAAATAAACCTCTCAGTTCAAATCATAATATACTTTTAAACATGCTTAATAATAGTGTATGATGGATTTTCTGTCTGTTTCTGATGGATTTAATGTCTCAGTCTGGGGCAAGAGTAAAATGATGAAATCATACATAAAACAAATGTTAAAAAGTAGCAACAAATGTAATATAACCTTGACCTTGACTAAGCAACTAAAGGCCAATTCACACTGCACCAACAAATACATACTAACACAGGCAATGTCGATACAGATTCACTTCCTTTTTTCACATTTTCATTACACAATAAATTACGGCATTTTGAAAACTTATCTTGATGCTGATACTTTAATTTCATTTTAAACAGGTTTAATAAATGTTTATAAAGGTTTAAAGAGGAGTTTACAGTAGTCAATATTTGAAGTAGATAAAAAAGGTTCTTGGAAGTTGTCCTAAGACAAGAACAGGTATTGTTTTGGTTTTAGGAAAACTTTGATGAAAGGTTTTGATTCACTTCAAATGTTGACTACTGTAGATCAAGACTGTCGGTAACAGCACTGATCAACGGTGCATTTCCCAAAAGCATCGTTAGTTAACTGTGGTCATTAGTTCCACTGAACTCTATATTGGCAATGACAGAACTAGTTGATTTTGGGAAACGCACCCCTGATCTGATGTGTGATGAGACACACTGACCAACATCACAATGAACTTTCACTCAATACAGACTAATACAATACTGATCAAATACTATTCTCTAATATTTTTCCAGCCCCTCTCCCCACTCCTGAAATCACCAGAGACTCTTTATCTGATCAAAAATCGCCATCATCAGGATCATCAGTGTCCAAATGTGTGTTTCTGTGTTCAGTGGTGAATGTGAGTGATGTGACTCTCTCCTGGTACAAAGGAAACAGTTTATTGTCCAGCATCAGTGTGTCTGATCTCAGCAGAAGTGTTTATTTACATCTGGAGTGTCTGGATGATTCCTACAGCTGTGTGATCAACAATCCCATCAGCAACCAGACTCAACATCTTAACAACACTGAACCATGTCAGCCATGTTCAGGTACATAATACGTAATGTTTTTTTTTTTTTTTTTTTTTTTTTATGTACACATTAACTTACATTTATGTATCTCTTTCTCATCACAACACACTCTTCTCATTCTCCAGACTCTGTATCTCAGATAGTTCTGATCTGTGCTGCTGCTGCTGGATCTCTGTTGATTGTAGCTGCAGTCGGGATCGTCTGCATCTGCAAAAAAAATAGAAAAACTGATCAAGAAGGCAAGTGTTAACTAATGCTAATATAATTGTAAAAAAAACATATATAATAATATTAAAATAATGTGTATAACTGTGCTGCATAGAAACAATAATTCTCAGACATCTTTTTTTAAAGATTTTTCTTTTAAAGTGTATTTGATTTCTGTTGAAACAGTTCAAACTCATACAGAGGAGATCACTTACGCTGATCCAAAATTCTACAAAAGGGGTGGAGGAGGGATGCTGCAAAATTGTCATGGGTCAAAGGTAAGGGACGGCCATATAAACAGGTGTCTTCTTGCACTGATTAGTTGGATTACCTGAACATGCTTGAACATCATTCTTCACACATTATTTGTGACATGTTCTCTGTGTTTGTCTTTGGACTTTTATTGTGAAGTATATGAATTCAAATCTTTAAAATAATAATAATAATAATAATAATAATGTTTTAACAGAGATAATAGAATAAAAAGACTTTGATCAGTTTGGGTGGAAATGCTGTTAAGAAAAAGTGACACTAGACATTTATAGATATTTATAAAATGTAGAGGAAATAAAGGACATAATAATGGAAGCCTGATCCATTAGAGAATGTAGTTTTTTAAACTGTACATCAACAAATATGAGAATAAAGCTTAAAAATGCTGAAAATGTATGCATATACATTTTGAAGTGTTGTATTAATGTATGAAGAAAGTAGGTCAATAATGTTCTTGATAAATAGGCCCTCCATCTCACCTTGTGTAAGTGCACAAAAAGGTGACTCAGGTTCAAGAGTTTAATAACATCCACAGGTTAATCCAAGTACAAAAGAGTGAAGCAACACAATGCAATAATAAACATGACACACATGAATTGCAAACAAGGTTGATAGAAACACACACCTGAACTAAATGATGAAATCTTTAACTATGACAAACTAGGCAGGGAGAAACAATGCAAATGAAAACAAACATCTATGAGGTGTGAAAGTGTGACTGAACGCCCCACCCTGAATTGCAAGAGCAAATGAAGGGATTGCAAATACAAGAATAAGGATGCTGGAGGAAGCTCTGGTGGAGGACGGACAACCAGCGTAGACAGAAAAGAAAGTGGTGATAAAGAGATGTGACAACCAAAAAAGTGTGTTGAGCAGGGATAGATGGAAGGTGATCCAGGCCACAGCACCACGCCACATTGCTTGATGGAGGAGCCATGGAGGAAGAAGTGCAAATGACCTCATTGGGATGACCAGAAGCAGCAGGGACATTGGAGATGGAAATGAAGAGCTGAAGTAGTGAAGTGTAGACTGCAGGCAGAGGTGGAGCCTAAGGGAAAGTGGATCTAGCAGGAACCATAGGGATGGAGGTCCGAAGATCAACAATTGGCCCGCAGGTCCATGGCAAAAGCAATGCGATGTCCGACCCAGGTGTAGTCACTGGTCCATGAGAGTCAGTTGGGGCCGTATGCCCAGTGGTCACTGTTGGAGTCAATGGAGGAAGGAGTGCAGGCGCAGGAGCCAGGGTGACGGGTCGAGGTAGAATGGAGACCTATGAGGAGAAACGTGGATCTACAGGAGGAGGTAGCTCCCAGCAGGGAATCCTCTATTCAAAACCTGTTCAGTAAATCCAGTAGATAGAACCAAATTCACAACTACACAACTTTAACACTAGAACCGCCAGAGGTCGCTGTATACCTAAAACCGCCATGCGGGTAAATTTTACCCACGCGCAAACAAGTGTTCTGATATGGCTAAAGAAGATTTTATTTCACTGTATTATGCCACTGTCTTGATAAAGAAGTGTCTAGCGTCATAAAAAAATGATTGTCTAGTCATCAACTTATATTTTTGCCCTGTTGTTTTATGTTTATAGATTTTTATGCAGCCTACAGTCCGTTTTCATAACAGTCAATTTAACATAAACAAGACTGCGCTGACAGGGAATTATTTAATAAATAATCCAAAGTTTTAACAATATGTGTAACGTTAGGCTAAAACATCTAAATATGAGATGGCTGTCAGATGAGCCGTCAGATGCTGAGCCGACCCATGACGCATAACAGACTCTCCAATAATCATGGTATTTAGAGTTTCTAATACCTCTCCGTCAAAAATCAGCTGCCTTCTTTTACTCATATTGACTTTATTTATGAAACTGATAACCACTAATTCAGTGAGTAAAAGGCGCTGCCTAGCAATGTACAATGTAAAACATAACCGGCAAGATTATGACAGTGCGAAAATACACGCATTATATAGTGGGTAAATTTGACCCGTGCTGGCGCTTTTAGGTATAAATGCTCAGTTTTTCGATCTGGTATTTTCTAAATACTTTTTAACACCAGGGGATTTTAAATTACACAATTTTAGTAAAAGTAAATGACTGGGAGACTTGAGTGTTTTATTGAAAATCTGTTATTTGAATAACAGGTACAGGTAAAATTTACCCCGTGGCGGTTCTAGTGTTAAACATCGTCAGATCGCTATGCTGTTTAAACTACATGACTAGATTGTCTGTCTTTCAGTTGTTGTGGTGTTCACACTACACTAATGATCCACAACCGGGGGTTACACACTACGAGCTGACAACATGGGGCTTCTGCTTCTGGGGCTAAGGGGCTTCAGGGGCTTCAGGGGCTTCAGGGGCTTCAGGGGCAGTTGTGGCCTAATGGTTAAGAGTGGACTTGTAACTTAAAGGGTTGCAGGTTTGAGTCTCAGGTCCAGCAGGGTTGTAGGGGGTGTGTGAACAACATGGGGCTTCGGGGCAGTTGTGGCCTAACGGTTAGAGAGTTGGACTTGTAACCCAAAGGATGCGGGTTTCAGTCTTGGGTCCGGCAGGGACTGTAGGTGGGGGGTGTGAATTACTAGCACTCTATCCACTCTCAGTACCATGACTGAGGTGAGACCCTTAATCAAGGCACTGAATCCTTAGCTCCCTGAGTGTTGCAGCATTGGCTGCCCACTGCTCTGTGTGTGTGCACACATGGAAACAAGAGTGAATTATTTGAAAATGGACGCTGGGAAGTGCTGTTTGCGTGATGATCTGTTCTGAAAAAGTTAGCTCCATTTTTGTGGCCACACTTTTATTAAAGCCGTTTTGCTGCTGCTGCTGTTTTTCTTCCGGTGACCTCAACCCGTGCCTTTCCTCTGTAAGGATCCATCCACTGGCCCAAACGCAGAATCCAGTTGTCTGGTTGAAGGTTTAATGCATGTTCGGTCTTTTCACAGTGCTTCTGCAAAGTTCACTTAATTTATCAGGATTTAGTTTCAATTTTAATCTAGCTCCATGTTTAATCTGACTCCAATTTCATATGATCATTAAAATTTAGGTGGTTAATTTAGGCTGATCACAAATATCAATTATGTATTAATGTAGATATCTGATCATTTCGGACTCGCTATACTTTCAATTATTCTTTCATTGGGGATCCAATGCTTCTTTTGAGTCTGGCGCCAGCCGATTACGCCGATCTCACGATCACAAAAATGCCAGTCTGATACTGAGTCAGAGGTATGTAGGTGACTAATAGTATGTAGGTGACAGTGGTAGACAGAAATCAGGGGGTCTCAGATGATGTGCCTACTGCTCCATTCAATCCTGAGCCTGCAGTTTGCTCTATCCTGGTCGTAATTCGCAGTAGCATCAGCCTCCTCACAATCTACTAGAAATAATGATTTTAGAAGAGTCTAAAATGAATCAAATAATAACATTTTATTTGTCAGGTAAAAATGTATCATGCCAATTACATAGCTTAACAATGAAAATCCAATTCAGAATTAAATTCAGTTCCAATACAAATAAATACATAACATCAATTACTCAAAGATAAATCTAAGAGTGAGAGATGCATATCTGACCGCAGAGAGACACACAGCAGCATGTGAGAGCTTTGGAAGCTCCAGAGACTGTCACACACAGTGTGGGGTTCTTCTGAATACAGAATCCCCCCGTAATGTTTTGTTACTTCGCTTATATACCCAGACCAAAACAAACAAATTTTCCAATCAGTTGTAAAAACATAAAAACCTTTTGGTTTGTCCGGAGATCTAATGACCCAGGGTCACACCTGGCTGGAGATTCTCACCCAACCCCAAGGGGAAAACACACCCCTCAGCAGCAATGCTACAAAAGTGTTCAGTCTTCCTTATAATATAAGTGACAGATGTGAAATCAAGACCTTTTTACTAATCGCACGGAGACCTTTAGAACGATACCAAACATGAAGGGGAAAAGCAACATATTCACAAGATGTAACACATGTAGTGTATGGACATTCTTGGTCACTTTCAGTGGAATCTTTTGGGGGAAAAGTGTGAGATGCAGGAGGGGAGAGGAGAGGGAGGAAGGGGGTCGTAAATGAGCAAGGGAGATGGTGTTGTTTGTCCTCTTTGAAGATCTCTTCTCCAGATTAGTTTTATTGTTTTGTTGCATGGCATCTGTTTTTGTCAGAGTTCCTGGACTTTAAATTCATGAGGAAATAATTCCACATCTTACACCTCACTGGCTGTAGCTCGTCGTGACAACTGACACCACGTAATGTCGAGTCGGCCGACCAGTCCAGATATTTAGCATGCTAGATATTTGCTTGTCTCTTTGATGTGTTTTTGAATATTTCACACATAAAGACTGACGAGTGTCGATCACCCTCTGACTTTCCCCTGATCACAGCCCGACCTGTCAATGAGTTCGTTAACTTGCAAATCAGGCTTACATAGGCTTAAATCCTGTAGTGTGAACTAGGCATTACTCTTAGGGGTGCTGCTACAGTTTCTGGGTCCCCTGAACAGCATATTCATGTTTGGGGGTTCTGAGAGGTGGGAGGGGGTGTTCACAGTCACTTTCAGTGAAATCCAGTTCCACATTCCCCTCAGTAGCCCCTTGGGGGGCCTCCTTTCATCATCGGCCCCTGGAATCGTTCTCAGTGGTGGGGGGGGGGGTGTTACTCACTTCAATACCATGGTGTTCTACAAGGACTCCCACAGCTCAGGCTCTGAGATGATGTTCAGTTCAGTCACTCCCACTGGCACTGGTTCAAACAGCAGAGGTGGACTTGTTTTTTTTACAGTGGGATCGTGCTGCAGCTACTGACAGTGAGATGGTATCTAGCTGGACACTGGAGTGGGAGTGGGACTGGTGTCATTGTCTGCTGGTTTCGAGCACCTGCCCCTTTGAGGTCTGATGCTAAAGTGCCCTTGCAGTCTGGTCTATATGCCCCAGGTCTGCGATTTATACAGAGGGGGACCCCCACGGTCAGTCCCCGATCGTGCCCTCGTAAAGCCGTTTCACTGCTGCACCTCCAGGTATCTGTGCACTGTTCTGCCACTGTTCTGTCACACTTTGTCTGGTATTAAGCACATGCAGAAAAAGAATTTAGTATCCACAGACAAATCCAAGTACAAAAGAAAGAAGCTACATAACCATAGATGAGACCTGACAAACTAAAGTTAACACACATAAAATTACATATACTTACAACCTTAAATACAATTGCAAACAAGGATGATACACACACAGACACACACACACTAAATGACATCTGAATTAAATGACGAAATCAAATCTGTACAACAAATCCAAGACAACAAACTAGACAGGGAGAAATGGTGCAGATGAAACAAAACTCCATGAGGTGTGACACACATGTGTTTGTTTTCTTTCAGGGAGTTAAAGAGGAGAATGAGGTGGTGTACGCTGGAGTTGCTATGAGATGAAATACTGTAAATAAACATATTAAAAATATACGTAAATTTTGAATATTTCAAATAGCATAAAAGGTTATGTTTCTCACAAGACTGTAATGGTGTGTTTACACAGACTTCTATGGACACACAGTTACACACAGTGAACAAAAGTTATTTTGGCTATTAAAAGGAAAAAATAAATAAATAAATAATAATAATAATAATAATAATAATATATGATGGATGGCAATCCCTAACCTCCATTAATGTTGTTCTGATCTTGTAACTGTTTAAGTATCACAGATGTTTCAAATGTGCTTATATTATGTGTTTATGTTATTTGTGTCTTGTGTAATATTTTTGTATACGTTTCTGTATTTGGGAGTCAATCAAGACAATAAGGTTAAATATCAAAATGAATACTATCATAATGTGATTTTAATGTATTGCTATGAAGGGCTTTTGAGCAGTGTTTTCTTTTGCACATGTGTGTATTGTTTTCATATTATTATTTTGTCAGTACTGTAGTAATGGTAGTAGTAGTAGTAATGGTAGTAATGGAGCCTCATCTACTGGATGAACATGTTCTTACATGTTCTTGTTAATGTTCTCTCACTAAACAAGACAAGATCAATGTGCAATATATTGTGGACAATAAAATCCACTGTTGTTGATAATATAAAACAAAATCACTGCATTCTTTTTTTTAAATTCTACATTTACTTACATTTGATCATTTAACAGATACTTTTATCCAGACAATAAAACACTACTAGGCCAACCCAAAAACGCTACTACACAAAAAATAATTAATTGGTGTAATATAAAGTGAATACATATTTAAACCATAAAAATGTCTTTTAAAAAGTTAACAAACATTAAAAACATTGTGTCTGCGGGTGTTTCTGTTAAAGGCCTACTGTTAACCTAGGAAGATGTTGACCACAGGAGTGAGAAAAAAAAGAGAAGCTGAGAAGAAGAAAAAAATAACTGACCACAGTCACACTGTATTTCACAAAAGTAAATATGTGAACTTTATTCATGTCAGTTCTTCAATTTATAGTCCACTCTGCTCCTAGTTTGATCTTTATCTTTGGTCACAATTATTCTACTGCACACAACCTGTCAGGTTCCTGACTTTTAGTGATCTACAGATGTCTGATCAAGCTCATAAAATTGTAATAATTGTGTTCAAAACAGCTAATGAATTTCCGTTCCCTACAAAACCACAGTGGTGCATCAGATGCACTGGCTCATCAGATGAAACAGCAACTGAGAGAGAAGAACTGTGAATGTAGAGACACTGCAAACAAGTTGTGGTGTAATCTGCTTATGATAAAATAAACACTGATAACATCCTAAATACCATGCTGGAGCTCTAATTAGGAACCAAACTTGGCAGTTTTACTACATACAACATGTCTCTGTAGATATGGATAAACATGCTCTGTGGCAAGTTACACCTGCTGGATAAACATATTATTTCACTAACATCTCTGACGCTGACATTTTGTAGTGTAAACTTATTAAAACATTATATTTCGTACAACGTTAACTAAACAAGCTTTAATCTATTTTTTTATATTCTTTTGCCTCATGCTTGACCTTTGCAGACATCACAACATATGCAGCTCTAATCATTATTTTATTTTACATCTTTATTCTGTTAGTCTTGAAAAAATAAGTACACATAATGTTTTGCATTCTCAAGTTTGCTGCATGAATAATGATATATAAAAACTGTGAAAAGCTATTTCGGAATATAATCTTTATACCTTTCACATGAGCACCAAACAAGTCACATATAACCACTGAGAATAACAGATCTATACACAATATCCCACTGACAATGACATCCACTGCTTTTTATGAAATAAAACCAAATCACATCATATTGCTCGGGACTGTTACCATTACCAGGCCGTTCAAAAGAAAAAAAAACTATTAGATAAAAATAATGAATTGGTGCAATATTTATATTCAAACTTTAAAAAAATGTCTTTCAAATGGTAATAAACACTACCCATTAAAGCCCATCGACAACTATAGTTGCCGCACTTTATAATTGTCATTTTCCTTTTGTATGTTTTATGTCTCAATGACATGCAAGCTAACTACCAAATAAAGGATTTCAAGAAGAAAAAAAAAAAGGTATTAACTAACTTCCTGTCACATAAGGCAGTCAACTTACTACCCCTACTTCCAGGAAGCATCGCGATGGCAAACCCTCCAAAAGAAAGGAAATTTTCATGTTACTAATAAGTATTTTTTGTTGACATATATATAATCATGAAGGTCTCTAGAATTATTCAAACGAAACAAAATCTTACAAGTGATCTATAGTTTTCTGTATACTTAAAAGTCTAAGCCGGTGGGCAAATGACTTGTAAGTACATATAACGCATATAATGGGGAAATGGTTGCTAGCATCATGCTACTCAAGTTACCTTCTTGTATATATAAAAAAAACATGTTATCACAATAACAGCTTGTTTAACCCTTTAAGTGGTACGGTCCCACACAGGGGCATTTCTAGGATTTGAAAACATCTGGGGCTGGTGGCAAAACATCAGGGGCTAGTAGTGGTGGATGGGAGCTCACTTCATACTTAAGTAAGATTTTGTTAGACACAGGTGGGTGAACCTGGATCCTTTTAGGGAGGTCCGGGGGGCATACCCCCCAGGAAAAAAAAAAAAGTATATATTTTAAAGTTAAATTCATTAATCTGGTGCACTTTGAGAGTTCAAAAAATTAAGAACTATAAGCAAACCCATGTTCAGTGTGCAAATGGATAAAAAAATAAATAAATAAATAAATAAAATAAAATAAATTGATGACCTGACTCACCCCTCTTATGATACTCACATTGCTCAACATTGAGCAAAGTCATATTGTGCTTTCGATTTTAGTTCATTTGAGGGATACTCTGCCAAAGCAGTGGCACAAAACAACGTTGTTACACTATGAGATAATAGTAAATAGTAATCACTGCAAATAGCAAACATATCAAAGTATTATTACAAAAATATAATTTTACAGAAATATATTACACAAATAAAATAACACATTTAAAAGTAAATATTTTCATGCAAAAATAGGGCCCCGTTTTTCAAATTCCATTTTATTTAATTTTTTCTAAATTTCAATTTTTCTGAACTCCTTTTTAATGGGTAAATTTAATTTTATTAATCAAAAACATGTCTAATTAATTAAAACAATTAAACTTATACACTTTAACGTCAATTTATCAAAAGTTATGTTTAGGGCCCTATGAAATGTTTTATTTTTTCTCACCTTATTTTATTGTTTTATTTGTTTTAGCATGTGTGTTTATTTAAATGCATAAAACAACTTTTATTTATTTCTACAACAGCCTTATGAAATTCTGTGTTGTGTATTTTATTTTTTTTTCTGGTTATGAAATAAAGGCATAAAATATTAATTTATCTGTTAATTCATGAAAATTTAATTATTTTTGGCAAAATCTAAAAGATGGAAGAAATATTGTGTAACAAAGTTTTATTAATTTTTCAACAGTAGTAGTAGTAGTAGTAGTAGTGTAGGTACATACATTTTACTGAATGATAGTAATGTATTTCTGCCACAATGTCTATACAAGCTAAACCGAGCTTTTATTTTGACGGGTTTCCGTGAATACCTTTACATTTCTGTGAGTATATAACCCTGGTTTACTCAAATGAAACAGTTAAGTGCTCACGAAGTACTCTCTCAGCAGTTCTGGAGATGTTGTTCATGCATTTTTTTTTTTTATGGCAGACAATGAAATCACCGCGAGCGTCACGCGGGCTTGTGTGTAGTAAAGGAAACCGCGCCTGCGTCTGCACCATTTATTCATAAAGAAACACGCAGAACATGCAGGATTCATATTTAAATGGTATTTTGCGGAGTAATATTTACAGGTACTACTCCATATCGCGATTAGTTTGAAGTGTAATGACCGATCTATGATTAATTCATTCAAACTTTGACAAATTCCGTGAATTCCTTGGAAATCATACGGCGATACAAAAACATTCGGGGCTAAAGAAAAATCTTTCGGGGCTCGAGCCCCTAACTGTGCGTTCACACCGCCACCGACGAGAGCGTCAAAGTGGCCGGAAGTCATTCCGGGGCGTGTGGCGTCGAGAAGAGTTGAAGTCAGGTCAACTTTATGGTAATGAGCTATGACGCGGTTCGGCGGCAACCAATCGGAATGTAGAAGTTCACCCCTTGAGAGGATTCCAGAGAACACAGTCCTGTAAAACTTTGGTTCCGACCACAGTTGCCAAGCAAAAATGATGCGTGGACCAAGGTGTCTGAGATTGTTGATGTTCCTGGTCAGTTGCTGATGTGCATTAACGTTATATATTTTCTGTAAATAAGCGGGAATTACATATGCTAACTTTAGTGCCAGAGCATGCAAAACAGTGTGGCTGTGTCAATGGACCTTTATCACACTGGAATTGAACACCGGAAGCGCTTTTCGAAGGAGTGTATCGATTCTTCCGGTTATGTATATTTTTCAATATGCTGTAATCACTAGTTGAATAAAAGCCTGTTAAAATGAGCATCTGCAGGATGATTTCAAAATCCGGACATTTTCAGAGACAGGCGAAGAAATATTCTGATGATTACTGTGCACAGAATTTTCCAAACTCCACGGAACTTGTAGTTTTAATCCAACGTACCGATCTGAGAAACCCATGGCTCATAAACATTCGTGATTTCACCACACTCAGTGCTGCAGTGTGTGTGAGACCTGATGAATAAAATCAGAATCAACATATTAATTTGTATAAAATTTTAGTCTTTATTCTGTCATTTTTCATTCACAGTCATTTCACTGTATGTAATTCACGTTTATGCCAAAATTCTTAAATAATACTTAAATCACGCTGTCAACGTGTTATACTGAGATTAATTAGCTAAAATGTTCAACATTGTTATTTCTTTTAGGCAACGCCCGCACATTCATTCATCAATTTTAATACTGCTCTTACGAAAATTAACCATGGTATATGTAGTAAAACTACGGCAATACAATTGGAAATCAGTCCGCGGAAAAAAAAAATATAACATGGTTACTACATTTACTATAGTAAATCCATGGTTAATTTAGTAAGGGTGTTTACTTAAAATGTATTTTAATGTAAACGGGTATAAAATATAATGAGAAAAACATTGTTAATGAGAAGACAAAATTGACTGCAGCAGGTTAAATTAATTTATTATTCAGAATGCACATTTCAGCAGGTGATATGAGATGTAGGTGTAAACATCCTTGGTTTCGAAATGCATACTCCAGGCGAATGTGCTCCCGCGTGATATTTTAGAAGAGCCTTAATTCATCCCACACATCTCATCCATGTTGTGTCAGGAAAACTGAGGCAATGTGTCATTGTTTAGAATAAAAGCAGCCAAACGCACTGCAGTAACACTGGTGAAAGAGAGGATTCTCCCACTAGTTTTCATAGCGTTGCGATGGGACTCTGCTTTGCTTACCGGATATAGGAAGTGAGATAAAGGTCCATAGAGAAAAAAAAATAATGATAAATGTCATTAGGCTTAAATATATACAGACAGTGGCTGAATAGTTAATTGGTTTATTTCGTTAGCAAACGTGGTGTAGTGGAGGGTATACGCAGCTATACGGCATATATCCATTTTATCAATTGGCTTTGCGTAAACCCACTTTGAAATCCCATCTGATGCACATTATTCAGTAAGCTAGTGTCCTGCATTAGCCAAAATCATGACAGTCCAGCACATCCAGTCATATGTGAATAAATCTAAATATTCACTAAAAACTAGGGATGTGACGAGATCTCGTGGGACGAGATCTCGCGAGATCTGATGTGTCTCGCGAGACCAGTTGAGTCTCGCAAGATCTCGTGACAATATCTTTGCAAAACATTTTGCAGTGTTTACATTAGAGTTGCACTATTAATCTTTAAAATATGGAGGTGTGGATTCAAACACCCACGCGATCTTATTCCTAAATGACAATGATTTAGTTATCTCAATTAGGACTGTTTCACATTGCCAGTGTCAGTGGAGCTGCACATGTTAATGAATCAGATGGTCGGGGTAAATGTGAACGCAGAAAGAGCAACACAGTCTTTTCAGCCACATTATAATCATTATTTATGTGTTACAGACATTTAAATAACAGAAGTACTGGGATAAAAGTTCATAGATTGGGTATAAACACTTATTGTCTAGAGTAGCGATCAAAACGAAAGTATTTTAACACGTGTATGAATTGTAATGCTTCTCCTCTTCCGCCAGGAGGTGGCGACAACTGCCCGTTTAAAACATGTCATTGAATCAGTCATTCAGATTTCAATAGTCAAGCAAGTCTTAAAGTAAGACACTGACTCCTTCACTGAATGTTTTTTTTTTATTATTTTATTTTGTTTAAATTAATATATGTTTTTAGCAAAGACAAAGACTTAGCCGATAAACAATTTGTCAGAACCACTAATAAATTATGTTATTTTGTTTATTTTTCTAATCTTTTTTCTCCAGAATCGTGAGAGAATCATGGTCTCCAATTTATTAAAAACAACTAGGATTCTCAGTTTATTCAGAATTGTGAAGCTCTTGTTTAAATGTTGTTTATTACTGCATATTATTCATTAAAATTGAAGTTTAATTTCATAAAGTTCAAAATGCACCTTCATTTTTTTGCATTTTGTCTTTTTCAGTTGAATAAAAGACTATTTTCCCTATATATTTCATCATTGAGGATTTCTTAAAAAAAAGTTTAAAAATCTCGTCTCGTCTCGTTCTCGTGAACCCAGTCTCGTGTCTCGTCTCGTCTCGTGGGATAAGCGTCTCGTCACACCCCTACTAAAAACACCCAGTAAAGACGCCGGCTTCCTTTGAAATATGTTTGAAGATTGAGCCTTATACGCCCTCACCCGCTCAGTCCTCCACCCCAGATGCTGCCTGTTCATGTCAGCTTGGTGTGAAGAAATCAACTGTGGGAGCAATTATTAGAAAATGGAAGACATACAAGACCACTGATAATCTACATCGATCTGGGGCTCCACACAAGATCTCACCCCGTGGGGTCAAAATGATCACAAGAACGGTGAGCAAAAATCCCAGAACCACATGAGGGGACCTAGTGATTGACCTGCAGAGACTGGGACCAAAGTAACAAAGGCTACCATCAGTAACACACTACGGCGCAAGGTTCTCAAATCCTGCAGTGCCAGACGTGTCCCCCTGTTTAAGCCAGTACATGTCCAGGCCCGTCTGAAGTTTGCTAGAGAGCATTTGGATGATCCAGAAGAGGATTGGGAGAATGTCATATGGTCAGATGAAACCAAAATAGAACTTTTTGGTTAAAAACTCTACTTGTCTTGATTGGAGGAGAAAGAATGGTGGAAACATCATGCTTTGGGGCTGTTTTTCTGCAAAGGGACCAGGACGACTGCGTGTAAAGGAAAGAATGAATGGGGCCATGTATCGTCAGATTTTGAGTGAAAACCTGCTCTAGAGGAGATCTGCATGGAGGAATGGGCCAAAATACCAGCAACAGTGTGTGAAAACCTTGTGAAGACTTACAAAAAACGTTTGACCTCTGTCATTGCCAACAAAGGGTATATAACAAAGTATTGAGATGAACTTTTGTTATTGACTGTCAAGCTATTTCTTTTACTGCACAATTTCCCCGCTTGAAAGGGAGACACATCATCAACGGAGACCTTAACTGGATTCCACTCTTCTTTTATTTTTGTATCAATTATGATGAAACTGACATGAGTTGTAGCAGAAAGGTGAAAAACCTTTAAACAGAAACAAAAATATAACATGCGTAAATAAATTGCAAAATAAACTTGTTAAACAACCACTGCTTGTTATTCTGATTCTTTGTATCTGCTTTTAACATATAGCATTGTTCAACTTTATTAATACTAAAGTACACTTTTTAGAGTGCAACCTGCAGCACAGTTTAGAAAATTTACTTGAATATTCAGTTTCAAGATATGTATATGATCCTAACGATCAGATTAGTCACACATGAACTTCAGAAATAAATCACATACTATCGTCATTCTATCAGCGATCGCAAACACAATCAAAGATGTGCAAATCAATACACATGTAACTTAGTGACATTTCTATTCGCTATACTAAACTACATTTGACTTGAAATAGCTAAACAATGAGCAGATAAACACAGTATGGCCACGAAATCTCTCCGTGCCGAGCACAGACATTTTTTGCTGCGTCACGAACTCACTCGGCATTTGCCGCTACAACAGTCACATCCATCGGTTTACTGAATCGAAATTAAAGTTCTCACCGGCTGCCACTCCGGGATATGATGATGGTTTGAGCGTTTGTGCACTTTCCTTTCGTCCAGCCATTGATTTCAGCAGAGAAGTTGCGTTAGCTTTCGGTTTCAACTGAGAAGTCGCGTCCGCGCCGCCTCATGAAACGTAGATTCCTTTCCTCCCGCCTCTCGCTCTGATTGGCTGACGATTTATTGATATTATTTTTTTCCTTTGATTTTAGTTTGACTTAACACCTCCCACTCGATTTTTCTTGGCTACAAGAGGAAATCGCAATACTTTGAAGGCAAACTTTTTGACACTATTGATTGCAGACCGATAAGGATGTTTCAAATAAATTACTCATTTACTTGGTCTTCAACTGGAAGGAGGACGACGAGCCGTCTGACGTCTCTGTGAAGAACGGTACTCGGGATCTTCTCCCTGCAGCTTTTAGACTCCGGATAATTTGCCTTTGCTTTTAAGGGCTTTGTAATTGGAACAGGGTAACTTGGGAATGTCCGGACATCAACATCTCTTACAACACCTTTGTTGAGTGGATTGACACTGACTACTCTGCCAAGTTTGAACTGCCCTCTGAGCGCATTTTGATCCGCGATCCAGACAATGTCTCCAATTGCAACGTTTCTGTGTGCGGTATGCCACTTGTTTCTTAAGAATAAGTTGGGACCTGCAAGCTGGCTCCAGCGTCTCCAAAAATTATCTACTACTAGCTGCATTGCTTGGAGTCGTTTAAAAGGGTAACTGCAGAAGTCGAATGACTTGAGATCTCCACTTTGGGATGCTCGCCCAAGCAGCAGTGTGTTAGGTGTTACATACTGAATGCAGTCTTCTCGAGATTGCGCCCTGGCATCAATTGGTCGTTCGTTAGCAAGATTAGCTGCGATTTGAAGAGCTGTTTGAAATTCGCTGTAAGTGAGAGCAGACTCACCTCCACAGTTTTGGAGTGCCTTTTTGACAATACGCACAGCAGCCTCTGCGGCTCCATTTCTATGTGGAGAATCGGCCGGATGGATTTTCCAGATCCACTCCGTTCCATTTTTTGCTGCGGTTTCCTCCAGAGCAGACTTGTCAACTCTCTCCAGGAATTTGTACAGCTCCTGCAAAACAGGTCTTGCTCCAATGAAATTGGTCCCCGGATCTGAATAAATCTTTTTGGGATAGCCTCTAATTGCAGCAAATCTTTGAAAGGCCATTAAGAAACCTTCGGTTGACTGGGTGTTAACCAGCTCTGTGTGGATTGCTCTGCTTGACATGCAGCAAAAGACAACACCCCAGACCTTCAGCGAAGTTCTTTTCTTAACGTCATCCTTCACATGGTAGGGTCCAAAGAGATCTACTGCAGTGAACTCAAAAGGTGCAGTTGGTTGCGTTCTTTCTGGTGGTAAATCACCCATCACTTGCTGACACTTCTTTGCTCTGTTCTTCCTACACTGAACGCAGTTGTTGATAACTTTTTGGGCTATTCTTCTCCCTCTTATGACCCAGGCTTTCCTCCGCATCCGAAGTACCGTTTCCGCCAAACCTCCGTGGCTCTCCTTGTGAGATTCTCGGGGAAGTAGTGTGGACACCCAGGCATCATAAGGAAGGATTGGAAATCCAACTTGATCATCTTCAAAGACCTGTACCCTGCCACCGCAGACTAGTAAGCCAGAGTGTTGATCTTTATAGACTACCAGCCTGTCTCTAGTGGTGTTTGGAAGGTTTATTCCTTCTTGCGCAGCAAGAAAAATGTCTCGTAGAGCATCTCCTCGTTCTCTTACTGAGATGGTTCCTGTTGAACAAACTGCCTCCCACTTTGGGTTATTCAAAGTTCGATTTTTGCCAAGGAACTTTTTTGCAGCTCTCCAAACCCACGCTATTGTTTTAACCAGTCGAGATAGATCACTGAACCGCTTCAAATCACACAAGTTTCTAACAGCCAAACCTGCTGGTGGTCTCCTTGGTTCTGCTTGAACTTGGTTGAGATACCCAGTTTGCTCTGACTCCCCGGTTGGTTCCTTCTGCTTTGCTTCAGACCTTGTCAGCGCAGCTGCAAATGCCTTCTTTTGAAGCTCCTTGATGCTCTCTCGAGCAGTGCCTGCTAGATCTTTAGCTGACTTTATTGGCCACTCATCTACTGGCAAGCTCAGGAAACTTGGACCGTTCTGCCACTCTGAATTTTCATCGAGGTTTTGAGGACTGGCCCCCCGAGTTATCACATCGGCAATGTTTTGCAGGCCTGGTATCCACCACCACTCTTGTGCTTTTGTGACTCCTTGGATCTCCCCGATTCTATTAGCAAAGAACGTTTTGTAGCCATAGCTTTCTCTCTGTATAGCACCGAGGACTGTTTGGCTATCAACCAGGTGGTACCATTTCTCTACTCGGATTCGGCTATGCTGCTCGAAGTACCTTCTCAGACGTGAGGCGAACACTGCTCCACATACCTCTGCTTTAATGACATCTCCTTTTTGGTCTAAGGGAGTCAGTTTAGCTTTGGACTCTACAAGCCTGATGATTGAGCCTTGGTTTGAGTGCCATCTAAGGTATAATACAGCACCATAAGCATTTTCGCTTCCATCCGAAAAAGTTATCGCCCAGGCCTCATCATTGGAATTTGGGGGTGTTATGGCTCTTGTGAATTTAATTTGGCCAAGTTGGACATATTCCTCAAAGAGTCTGATCGCCTCCTCTCTGAGTTCATCTGAAAGGGCTGCATCCCAAGTTTCACTAACTGGAACCCCTCTTTTCTTTGCCTCTTGAAAAGCTTTACGAACTAGAATTGCTCCCTTTTGCTTGGTTGGAGTCACTAGGCCTACTGGATCGTACACTCCCGACACCTGACTCAACAACTCTCTTCTCGTTAGTGGATTTGGTGTTTGGGCTCTAACTTGCTCTTGTAAGAGGTTTTGACCAAGTCGCATTTTCTTTTTCCTTTTTGAAAAATTGACTGATGTCATTACATAGAGCATATCTTCTTCCGTGGAATAGCCCAGGCCAAGTGCCTTGTTGTCGTCATCATGCATTTGGTTTGGCAGAACCATGATCTTTTCCTCTGTTCTGGAGAGTTTGTCTTCAGACTCTCCCCTCCCACTTTGACCTGAGAAGACCCATGGCTTAAGATAAAATCCTCCAGCTTTTAGGATCAATTCTACATTTGCCACAATGGACTGCAGCTGGTGGAGGTCGTTGTGGGATGTGAGGATGTCATCAACATAACTATCATGCTGGAGCACCCTGCGCTCTTCTTCAAGGTGAGCAAATGATGGCAAATTGGCAGTTTCACGCATTGCCAGCTGAGCGATGCACCCTGCTGGCTTGTCACCAATATTGACCCTTGTAATCGCATATTCCCCCAGTACCTCATCCTCAGAGTCTCGCCAAAGGAATCTGTGCAGGTGTACTTCACGGTCCTCCAGCCAAACCGAATTGTACATTTTCTTGATGTCCCCCAATGCGGCGTACGCTCCACTTCTGAATCTTAGCAAGACAGCGCGTATTTGGTTGAGAACATCTGGGCCTTTCATTAGCAAGTCATTCATACTGACACCTCTGAATCTCTGGCTGCTATTCCACACAAGTCTCACTGGTGTTGTGACTGAGTGAGGGTTAGGAGCGATGAGATGACTAACGTACCACACAGGTCCATCCCAGTTAGCGATTTCACTTTCTGATAACTTTACTGCAGCCCTCCTGTCAAGCATGTCCTTCACTTGAGCGCTATAGGCAGCCTTCCATTCAGGATCTTTGGCCAGTTGTTTTTCCGTCCTCAGAAATGTAGCCTCAACTGCACTTTTATTGTTTGGCAGGAAAACTGGGTCCTCTATCCAAGGGTATTTAGCGTGCCAATGTGGATCCTTGCTGTGCTTGTCCTCCATGACATATGTGAGACCTTCTTTTACTATTTCAAGCTCCCTCTCTTCAGCAAGAGACATTTCTTTGCCACCTGGCTGGCAATTTCCGCAGCGGCAACCTCCGCACTTCGGCTCACATGCTGCACCGATGGAATCCCACTTCCACCACTCCAGAAAGTCTCGGCTGCTAGTTGAGACGCTTGATTCATGAAATCTAGCTAATGGCTTGTTTGGTGGGCGGTACTCTATTACTTCCTCATATTTGACAGCTGCCAATCTCATCGATCTTGCAAAGTGAGTTTTGGACCGATGGGCCGATACAGTTACGTCTTCGAAAAGTTCAGGATGAGTTCCTCCAATCGTCTTCCCCAGGGGTCCATCCCACAGCACAAGGTCTCCAACTATTCTGATCCTCTGTGGAGCCAACTGTCCTTCTCGATGGCTTATAAGCAGATCGACTCCTTTTGGTCTCACAAGTTCGGTAAGAGGTATGTCTGGAAAGAATTTCTGCAGTCGCTCAGGTGACACTGCTTTGTTGATCTCAGCAATGCTTTCCAGTCCATAGCAAGCCAGTTGGTGTGACCTGAAAGATCCTTGGGTGGTGCTTACCCTGATTTTGAGAAGATACCGCTTGGTCTTTATCCGAACCTTCATGCCTCCGACTCCATGGATGACAAGAGTGATCTTTTCCCCCTTTAGGTTCAAACGGTTTGCAGCACTGTGAGTTATGTAATTAGTGTCTGATGCTAAGTCAATTAATGTCCCGATTTTCTGTCCAGCATTGGCTGTTACATTGAGAAGCATCATGATTACGGGCAACTCTAGCAGCCCATTTCGTGCTAGTAAACTTGGTTCTTCTTTGGTTACATTGAACCCTCTTGCTGCAGTATTTGAGAAGACATTTCGGCATTGCTGTGCCAAGTCTGGTGGAAGTCTACTGAGGAACTCCTCTTGATCCTTAGTGTAGTCCTTCACGCTCTTGTCTCCTTTTGAATAAAGCCTGCTCTTTTTCTGGCCCGCACTGCTCTCCTCTTTTTTAGCATTTGGGCATAAATAATAGTGATGCTCAGGAACACTCTCATCCTCACAGACTTGGCCTTTGCACAGGTAGTTGGGCTTGCAGAATGAATGTTCTCCATGGACCTCGAGACACTTTTTACAAGCTCCCAGTGTTCTTATTGCAGCCTTCTTGTCTGTTAGTTTCGATGCACGGAACTGCTTGCAAAAGTAGAGCTTCCTTCTGTGCTTAGTATCGCCACAGACTACACACCCTGCTTGGTCACTGCTTGATTTTGTGGACTTAGTTCTTGCCCATCTTGGTTCGGTTCTTACCTCCTTTTTGTTTGGTTCCTCAAGTCTTAACTGTTCAAGCTGCTCATAGATGCTCTCCTGCTTTTTGAGGAATGTCAAAAGAACGTCAAACCGGTTGTCTGGTGTCACAGCACTCCGCTGGTCAGAGATGTGAATGAGCCATTCCTTCTTAAGACTCTCGGGAAGTTTTCCTTCAATTGACTTTGTTACCAGCGGGTTTTTAATGGCACCAGTATTTCCTAGGTCACTTAAATCTCCAAGTGCCTTCTCTACCTCTTGAATTAATTCAACTATTTTTCGTGGTTGATGACCTTTGATAGCAGGGATCTTTTGCAAGTCTTCCACTATTTCAATTGCAATTGCTGTTACGTTACCATAGCGGTTTTCCAAGACACGAAAAATGTCGTCTGCAGTATTATAAGTGGAGGGGCGGAGTTCTCTTACAATCTTTTCATCAAGACTGTCCAGCAGCTGAACCTTTTTGACCTCCTTGGAGCCAGTAGGTTCGCCCTGCTTCTGAAGTGCTTCCCAGTCCTTCTTCCACCTGTGAAAGTCTCGTTTGTTACCAGTGAACTTTGGAAGAGCTGTGGGTTTTAACTTAATTGTTGCCACAGGATAACTAGGGATTACTGGTGAAGGCGTTATCCTCTCTTTCTCCTCCTCTCGCCTTGCCCGAATGAAGTCAGCTTTCCTTGAAACCAACCTGGTAACGCTGAGTTCAAGTCTTCTCAGCCACTGGCAGAAGTTTTTCTCATCACCTGCTGGGATACACCATTGCCATTTGCTGTACAGATCTTTTGCAATCTTCGTCAAATTTTGAAGGTGAGTGAGCATGAAGTCGTATGCTTCATGATTGCCATCTGGAACTACTGCCGCAACTCGTTCACTCTCAGCTTCAGCAACCTGCAGTGCTGTGGACAATTCCATATCTCCATATCTGACCCATAGAGTTTCTTGAAGAAGAGCTTTAGTTTCATTCAGTTTTAACTCACATTCGCTTGTAGTTTTTGCGAGGTCATCTTTTTGCTGCTCTGATAACACAGCTGACTTGTCTGCGTCCAGCTCTGCCTCTAATTCTGCAATCATGCCTGCTTCAAGATTGTCATTTACTTCCATGACTTTCTCTGTTTGTTTTGTGAGTTTGTTTAGACTGCCTCGAAGATCCTCCTCCGTCATCTCTTTACAGGTTCTTGACATAGTGTTGATTAGACGTGTGAATGCCCGTTTTTCCACTGTCCTCTCTGCTTTAAGCTGTTCGAGCGACTTCCCTACTGCCTCGACTGCCATTTTGACGTCTTTCAACAGGTCAGGACGAAATATAGAATTCTTTGAGAGATATTTTCTCTTCTTCTAACTTCCCTATTTGAGTCTCACAGGTTTCCAGCTCCTACTGGTATCCCGGTTTTTCACTATCAAGCTATTTCTTTTATTGCACAATTTCCCCGCTTGAAAGGGAGAAACACATCATCAACGGAGACCTTAACTGGATTCCACTCTTTTATTTTTTCATCAATTATGATGAAACTAACATGAGTTGTAGCAGAAAGGTGAAAAACCTTTAAACAGAAACAAAAATATAACATACGTAAATAAATTGCAAAATAAACTTGTTAAACAACCACTGCTTGTTATTCTGATTCTTTGTATCTGCTTTTAACATACAGCATTGTTCAGCTTCATTATTTAATACTAAAGTACACTTTTTAGAGTGCGATCTGCAGCATAGTTTAGAAAATGTACTTGCATCCAGTTTCATTACATGTATATGATTTTAACGATCAGATTAGTCACACACGAACTTCAAAAATTAAATCACATACTATCGTCATTCTATCAGCGATCGCAAACACAAAGAAAGATGTGCAAATCAAAACACATGTAACTTAGTGACATTTCTATTCGCTATACTAAACTACATTTGACTTGAAATAGCTAAACAATGAGCAGATAAACACAGTATGGCCTCGAAATCTCTCCGTGCCGAGCACAGACATTTTTTGCTGCGTCACGAACTCACTCGGCATCTGCCGCTACAACAGTCACATCCATCGGTTTACTGAATCGAAATTAAAGTTCTCACCGGCTGCCACTCCGGGATATGATGATGGTTTAAGCGTTTGTGCACTTTCCTTTCGTCCAGCCTTTGATTTCAGCAGAGAAGTTGCCTTAGCTTTCGGTTTCAACTGAGAAGTCGCGTCCGCGCCGCCTCATGAAACGTAGATTCCTTTCCTCCCCCCTCTCGCTCTGATTGGCTGACGATTTATTGATATTATTTTTTTCATTGATTTTAGTTTGACTTAACAAATACAGTCGTTATTTTTGTTTTCTCTGTGCACAAAAACTATTCTAGTAGCTTCAAAACATTACGGTTGAACAACTGGTGTCACATGGACTATTTTAACAATGTCCTTACTACCTTTCTAGACCTTGAACATGGTTTCTAGAGTCAGAAAGCTCTTGGCTTTCATCAAAAAATATCAATTTGTGTTTCAAAAATGAACGAAGATCTCAATGGCTTTGAGGGTGAGTAATTAAAGGGGTGCTATTATGCTTTTTCACTTTTTGAACTTCAGTCAGTGTGTGGTGTGTATCTTTGAGCATAAAAAAGATCTACAAAGTTACAAATCTCGAAAGTCCACTCCAAAAGAAGATATTTTGTTTTTAAAAAATCCCTTTTCAAGAACTGCAACGAATGGCTCCTTTGGACTACGTTTGTTTTCCACATGCAATGATGTCACAACGCACATCATACAGAGGGTCGAAACACATGTCGAAGCCACAATCTACTCTGGTTGCCCCGGCAGAGCTGTAACTTGCCGCCAACTTATGCAGTGTGTGGTAAGAGATTTATTTTTCATACAGTGTAAATAGCTTCACTTATAACGCAAGTGTTTTTTTAAAATGCATGAACTTGCACTAAATAGGCTAGGCTGATCAGTGATGATGTTCTTTAATAATGTTAGGCTCCATATGCTGTAGCTGGTTTTGGGCAACGAAACTATGTATGTAAATAATTAAATACATTAGCATGATAATATCATGTATTGGCGATCTTGCAGGCTGATGATAGAACCCAACACTAACGTTACTGTAGTGTATTATTCACTCTCCATGCATCCTAGGTGAATATGACTTCCTTCTTTCAGGCAAATGCAATTGGAGTTATATTAAAATTTATCCTGGCACTCCAAGGCTTTAGAACGGCATAAACAGGCGTTTCTCCTCAGCAGTCCAAAACAAGTCCAATAATATGCATTCATCCATAATAAAAAGTGCCTCACATGGCTCCGGTGGGTTAATAAAGGCCTCCTGTAGTGAATCGATGCGTTTTCGCAAGAAAAATATCCATATTTAAAACGTAAGAATCACTTTAATCTAGTTTACATGGAACTTGCTTCTTTGACAAGGGGTGAGGCAGTACTGAAACACTGTCTAAGCTTTTCGCCAATCACAACACAGTGGGACAGCTAACCAGTCACAACACATTCCGTTTTTCGGAATGTGGGCCTTCATTGAATCCGGAACTAATCAAGCCATTTGTGCCAGGCTGGGAGAAATGTATTGTAATAATGTAAATTATGTTAAAAATAATGCGTTTTTCGAACCACCAAGCATGAAAGCATGTTCTAGTACACCCCCAAAACAAAATCAAGACTTTGTAAAAGAGCATAATAGGACCACTTTAATGACAGAAATTTCATTTTTGGGTGAATTATCCCTTTAATAGGTACTTTTATTATTATTAATAATCTGAATAACCAGTTTTTCCTACTATGTAGGCTGTTTGCAGTTGTCAGGTAATATAGCAGCTTGGTTCATTTTATACATTTCAAAATAAAAAAAAAAAAGGTAGATTGGAGATGAATTATGTTTAAATCTCTTTTGCAGATTTGTTTGGCCTTGGGTTGTATTAGTCAGTCTGACAGTTTTCGGGAGTTGATGATGTTTAATATGAAAACAAAAGTTAGAAATTCTGAAACTACCTGTATGTGGCAGGTTTACTTGTTTTTTAGACTAGTTGGCAGGCATAAGGTGGAAAAAGTAACTCTTGATGAAGCCAAGGCTTACTAACTGCTAAGAAGCAGAAAGATATTTTTTTGATATTGCTGTCAACATGTCCAAAACCTTGAAGAGTACTCTATACACAACCCTGTTTTTAAATTTCAGCCCCTTGAAGCTTTACTGAGACGGGACTGTGATGATGGTGGTGGTACAGAAGTGAGTCAGGACAGGTTCAGGTAAGGGTGCCTTATGTCCAGCATCTCAATGTCCACGCGCAAAAGTCTCTTTTTCAAAATAACTCTCTGAAAGTACTTTGGCTGGTATCACTGGTTAATATGATAAATATGAACACCTTCTGAAAATATTCTTACTTTAAGAATCCATTCAAGATGTAGATGAGTTTGTTTCTTCATCAGAACAGATTTGGAGAAATGTAGCATTGCATCACTTGCTCACCAGTAGATCCTCTGCACTAAATAGGTACTGTCACAGAGCTCTATGCTTACTTTTTTTTTTAGGAGCACTTGTGCAGAACAACACAACATTTGTGCAGAAAACAACAGAATGCAAACAAGTAAAATAAGAATATGTTACCAAACAAATTAAATCAGTATTAACAAAATTAATTAGTACTACAGAGGTGGCATAGAAGAGCAGTAGGTGTATTTTCTTATGTTTAATGAGGCTCAGAGGTGGCATGAGTGCAATCAAATTCATAAATTCATGTTGAGATTCATGTTTTAAATATAAAATTTAGAATATAGAAATATTAAATGAAGTAAATAACTGAAAAGATACTTTAAGAATGAAACTAAATCTGCCAGTAGGTGGCCGCAAGTCACTGATTTATTTACTGAATCATATCATATCATATCATTTGATTCGTTCGAACGGCTGATTCATTCAGGAATAAAGCAAGTGACTCCCTGCGTCCCAGTGTGCATACTATCCAACCTATCTGCCGTAAATAGTATTGAAATTTGCTAGTATTACATAGAATTAGATGTTCACATAGAACATAGTGGATAGTGTGCACGTCCTGATTTTGCTGAGTTAGATGTGTTCCTGGGTCAACATATTTTGTTGACCCTGGAACAACATTTTAATCCAAAAATTTAATCTTGACCACATCCCTACACCTAAACCTAACCTTACCCATGAGAAATCCCTAAAATCAGAGGAAATGATAGATGAATGACACTGATGTACAAGCACCAAACACTGATTGTAAGCCTAAACTTCACAAAAACTGTAAACTGTTTTTTTTTCAAATCTGATTGGTTAATCACCATGTTGTTCCAGGGTCAGCAAAGATGCCGATCCAGGAACATGTCGTACTTGGTCAAATCAGGCTCTGCCACTGTGCTTATGAATGAGAAATTGAATCATTGACTCGTTTAAAAACGCACGTCCATTCATAAACGAAACGCCGCTGTGTTTAAATGGAGATGCGCAGCGGCTCAGTTGTGACTTGTTCTAGACTATTTTTGACGGCGAAATCAGGCAATAGTGTTATAGTCAGACAATGTAAATCACTTAATATTAACTTCTTGTTTATTTAACTGTTGTATTAAATCAATATCTCATTTACAAACTCCCTTAAACATCATTAAAGCTGTCACTCATCTTCATCGCGATCTCACAAAGTTCCATTATAATTAACGAAGCTCTCTACACTGTACAATGAATCTCTTATTTACACTCTCTCTACAGTTTGTTTATGAAAGGATTCGTGCGATATGTCTGTGATACATTACTCAACGTTGCAAAAACACAGAAACCTTTGAAGCTCCACTCAGCACAAACACAAATATGCTGATCGGGTTTTTTGTCATAGTCGCACGCAGTAGTTTTCATTCGCAAATGCGACCTGCGTCAGAAAGAGAGTCCAAACAGCTGATGAAAACATAACAATAATTCACTAATAATCCACACCACTCCAGTCCATCAATTAACATCTTGTAAAGCAAAATGCAAAATGTTTAAAAGAAACAAATCCATCATTAGGATGTTTTTAACTTCAAACCACATTGCTTCTGGCTAAAATCCTCTATCCATAATATTACTTTCTCCAGTGAAAAAGTTCTCCTTTAATTAAGGAGAGAAAACGCCTGTTTTATAAGTGAAAACAGGCCAAAACGGCTCTGAGCAAATATATCAGTGGATTTTGACGTGAGAGGACAATCGGGGTGGATTTTTTCACTGGACGAAGCATTATAATGAGTTATGGCAAGAAATTTATATTTTGAAGGTAATGCAGCTTTTCACTTCACAAGATGTTAATTAATTAATGGTGAAGTTTTTATCAGCAGTCTGAACTTTTATTCTAACAGCACCCATTCACTGCAGAGGATCTATTGATGAGCAAGTGATCTAATGCTACGTTTCTCCAAATCTGTTCCCATGAATCTTGTATATATTATCAATAGCCTGAGGGTGAGTACACTGTCAATTTCATTCACCCAAAAATGAAAATTCTGTCATCATTCACTACCCCTCATGTTGTTCCAAACCTATATGACTTGTGTACTTCATTCTGGTCTGGAACAGCAACTTTGCACATAGTGGATATTCTGCTCTGCTCAGAAATGCATCATGTTAAGGTAGTGTACGAAACATACAAAAATATCCACAGTCTATATTTCCAAAGCAGTTGCTATAAGAGCAGTGTTTTTTTTTAGCTTAAAAAACATCAACATGCAGTGTCTCGGGAATTGCACCGAGCATTTTCACGATGCTTCGCAGTCTTGAATGTCGTGTTTTGTCTCTGCATGAGGTGCAGACAGGAGACGCAAGCGAGACCGCCTCTCACCCAGAACAGCGTTTAATTGCAGTGATTACCAGGATTACAGAGATAATTGTTAGATTCTGTGATTCAGATTGGAGCTTTTGGGGATAGTTTGCGCTGTTTTAATGTGTATGTATTGGCTTGATAAACTGGTTTCTCCAGGGAATCGAGAAACAGCCCTTCTCTCTGCAGGGGGCTTGAGGGAATCAGCCAGTCCTGAAATTGCCAGCCCTAATTTCACTTCTCGACTTCACGTCAGTCCTTTTGAACTTTCAGCTCAGACTATTTCTCTTTAATAC